>OMLP01045549.1:12872-30617 GCA_900302685.1 Spondyliosoma cantharus
TGTTTTCATGTTTGGGAGTACTGGCACGAGACTAGCGCCATCCGCTGTTAAGGAGGCTTATTGCATCTCGCGCAGAACATATACGCTACTGTGGAGTTGGCAGCACATCGAAGTGGTATGTTCAATGCAAATCGTTTTTGCAGTACTAAAGCTCTTAACGGATTTTGTGGCCACAGGGAGGCAGCACGTCAAACTGTAAAGACAACATTTAGATAAAGTTAATGTGGCAACCATGTTAGCAAACAGCTGTGTATTTACATGGCCAGCAGATATGGAGTAATATTAGCTTGAGTGGTTGAGTAACACCATAGCAACATCAGTCATGGTGTCGTGTTTCTGACCCAAAGTCCAATATTCACTCTTGCTCAGTTTTTTCGCTGATGACTCTTGAAAGAAATATGTGCCTCCACTAAAGTTGCTTGCTAGTTTCAAACTTTGTTTGTCTGCAGATTGGTAAGGAGCAAACAGTGTTAAATGAGTTTATCTTGATATTTTTCACTGAAAATAGTAAAAAATAAAACAGCTGCAGCTGTAAGTCACGGAAGCCATAATAACAGAAACTGAAATAATCAGTTGAAAGCAGGGCTGGGCGATATGGCCAAAAGCGTTATCATGATATGTTTTTTTTATATTGACCAATGTCGACAATTATCACGATATAGATTTAACAATAATAAAAATGTTGAACTTAGTTTTAAGAGTATTCTCCTTAGGACAGAACCCAAAACAAACCAGAAGGTTAATTATGGTTGATAAAATACTATTATTTATTGTTAGAATGAATAGATGAGAAACATTCAGCAGAACCAACCAACCACATGGCTTTATGTTAAACACTGAATAAATTAAATTATAAATATGTATGCCAAATTGCTTGTTTCAAACATGTCTCAAAGATTTAAGAGGTAATAAACTGAACTGAACATTGATTAAAGAAAATAATACAAAGTTAAATGTTGAGGATGATTATGCTACTTTATCCTGTGAATATTGCACAGTCTTGAACTTGCAGGTAGTTGTTCAATGCAGCTTCATTAGCCTCCTGTACTGTAAGACCTGATGTGGTTTGGACGTGCGACCAGACCGCATCTCTGAGCTGCTCCTCCACCTTGACCCTCCACTCTGCCAAACATCAGTCCCTCAGCTGTACACAGAGTGTACTTAGCATCCATGACCGCCATTAGCCTCTTGAAGCCCTGTTTTTAAACTACTGCTAAAGATATGAGGTCTGTAAGCACACAGTGTTTAATTGTGCTGGTTATGTCTTTGTATCGCTTCGGTTTCTTTTCATATGGAGCAATGGCTGAAAAAGCAGCAGAGATTGTTGGTTGTGGTAGAAGCAATGGGGCTGGTCTGTTGGCTACTTGCGGGGAGGCTTTCGGAGAACACAGGTGTTCACCGTGAGTTGTTGTGAGTGGGAGGGGCCAGAAACATGCATCAACCACATGCATTTGTTTCTCTGCTGTGCGATTGGCTGTTGGTGTAGTGTAGTGTTTTCTACGTCACTACTTACATGCATTTACTGATGCAACAATGTGAGAACTTCCTAACCCTTCCTGCAATGGTTATCGCCAAAATATTTATATATTGAGTAACAGGAGACATTGTTGAACTCTGTGATGTGTTTTTTTAATTCTGTAGAGTGAAAAATCAGGCCATCAGAGCAAGAGACAAAACAGGTACCGTCTGCTCTCCTCCAGAAATTTAGGCTCAAAATTAACATTGTGGCTTATGGGGGAGTTACTGGAGTGCTTGTCGCTCTGGGGCTTCAACAGCCAAAAGTGTAAGTCCTATATCTGAAATAAGATCAGCTGAAAGCCAACAAGATTTCCTACATTTCTATGTATATATTGTCTATGTGAAGTAAAAGATTTGGGATCAAAATCAAGCTGAAGAGAATTTCTTCTCCAGTTTTTCCAGCTGCTGTCCACTCTAGCGATGATGTCACGCACTCTAGCTCATGCAATACACAACCATTATAAAACCAGAAAACGAGCTAAAAATCCTTAAAAACTAAAACTGTGATGATTTCAAAACCGTACAAGATTTTAAAAAGCTGAATACATCGGCAATAGCTCAAGGTCTTCGGACTCTTTAAACATTGGAATGGTGTCTGTAGCTCAAAGTATGAGGGAAAAGAAGAGATTGAAAGACAATGAGTTTTGAAGAGGATTTGAAGATTTTCCCATTTAATTCCATTCAAACTAATTAGACTGCCACCAGAGTGCCACCTATTGGCCGATTTACACCAAATTTTGCAGAAAGCCTCATCCGGCCATGGAACACAATTAACAAAAGTGTTGTGGTAATCTGACTGTATTTGATGAAGATATGCAAGACTGTCTGTTTTGAACACAACGTGCAGGAATTTCTTGTTTTATATTTTGGCTGTTTTTTGGACTATCGCAATTCTTTTGATAACTTTTTGTCGTCAGGAGGGTCTACAAATGCTACATGGCAAAACTTGGTGCAAATTGGTCAAATCGCCAAGGAGGAGTTCAAAATGTTTTGCGAATAGAAATTTAGCGCGGAATTGGGCGTGGCCTACACCACACAATTCAGCTGAATTCAGGGAACATGTAGATATGATGTTTAAAAATGTGCAACATATTATGATGGAGTTATGGGGCAAAAATGCTTTTAAATTGAAAATAGTGCCACCTGCTGGTAATTTTTGGTGTGTGCGTTACAGGGGCCAGTCTATACCACCCCTATGAATTTCATTTTCATCAGTGTTATGGTGTGGGCACAGAGCCAAATCTAAAAAAAAAACTGGCACCAGAGCGCCATCTAGTGTCGGATCTTTAACCCCTTTGTGAGATATCCTCAGGAGGGCATTGACAATAATTGTACCAAGTTTCGTGTAATCCGATGAACCCATGTGGAGATATAAAATTCTTGAATTTAAAGAGCGCCACCTTGTGGTCATCGCCTGAAATTCAGCACAGAGCCTCAGGGGCTCATGGCGAAGTAGTAACCGGAGGTCCATGTCATTGGGACAATGTGGAGATATGTATGAAATCTGCAGGAAGTTGATATGACAAATCTGCATCTACTTCAGTTGTCTAGGAGAATGGGTTTGGCGGTTGCCAGGAGAACGGTACTTGTCTGACTGCATTATGCCAAGTGTAAAGTTCGGTGGAGGGGGGATTATGGTGTGGGGTTGTTTTTCAGGAGCTGGGCTTGGCCCCTTAGTTCCAGTGAAAGGAACTCTGAATGCTTCAGCATACCAAGAGATGTTGGACAATTCCATGCTCCCAACTTTGTGGGAACAGTTTGGGGATGGCCCCTTCCTGTTCCAACATGACTGTGCACCAGTGCACAAAGCAAGGTCCATAAAGACATGGATGAGAGAGTTTGGTGTGGATGAACTTGACTGGCCTGCACAGAGTCCTGACCTCATCCTGATAGAACACCTTTGGGGTGAATTAGAGTGGAGACTGAGAGCCAGGCCTTACCGTCGAACATCAGTGTGTGACCTCACAAATGCGCTTCTGGAAGAATGGTCAAAAATTCCCATAAACACACTTCTAAACCTAGTGGAAAGCATTCCGAGAAGAGTTGAAGCTTTTATAGCTGCAAAGGGTGGACAGACGTCATATTAAACCCTATGGATTAAGAATAGGATGTCACTTAAGTTCATATGCGAGTCAAGGCAGGTGAGCGAATACTTTTGGCAATATAGTGTATATACAGCTGCCATGGTTACCAGCTATAGCAGCGTCATTCTGGATTGCACTACCTTGCTTGGCACGACCTGCCCTACTTCTGCCTCTGATTGGCCACAACCTGCCTGATAAATAATGCGCATGTGCAGCTCTCATCAAAGATGCAAGAGGCAAGATGTCTCCCTCCATAGCTAAATGTTCAAGACACCGTGTGTAAAGGGGACCCCCAAATAAAAGTATGAACCTGAAAATTAGCATTATATGACCTATTTAAGAAGGTGCCAAGGCAGAAGGTGGTTACTGTAGCCCTGATGGGATCAGAGCGTGACTAGAGGGGGGCAGAGAAATTTCTTGTCAGGGATCAAATGGTGATCATACTATAATTAAGGTAGTGCCTTTTAAAAAGGCACTACCTTAATTTGTTTTCCCTTTTTATTGCTTTTATAAATTAAATCATGGTCAACATACCAAAAATATACAAAACTTTTTTACATTTTTTTTTAAATTTAATATTTTTAATTAATTGACAATACTTTGTAGAAATGTGTTTTCACATTGAAATTAAAGAGGTTTTTTTTTTGTAAATTCTTTGTTTTGTATATGTTCTTGTATATTGACCCCAATTCCATTTATAAAAGCAATAAAAGTGAAAAACAATTAAGTGGGTGAGTACTTTTTATAAGCACCCTAAAAACATAATATAGTGTTTTGATGATGATGATGAGCAGCATCATATCTGTCGACTGGGAAGCGCCACAACTAGTGCTTTGTGTCACTGTCTTGCTCAGCACAATATCCACAGTATCCATGTGCTCTGTAGATGGGGGAGCTGTAATTCTAGGATAATGCTGAGGACCCATCAACCCACTGCCTCTTCCCAGTTTCTTCCGATCACCATCATAAACCAGTCCTGTGAGCCTGTCGTAACAACAACCAGGTCATCTCATTGCAGGTTTCTTTCAGTATAAAGGAACTATGGCTGCAACAAACAATTATTTTTTTTAATTGATTATTCTGCTAATTTTTATTTTATAATATTAGTCTTCATTTGCGCTCTAAAATATGAGAAAACATTGAATGATTTTTTTCCAGAGCCCAAGTACAAAACATAAAAGAAATGAAATTTAAAATGATATAAAACAAAGACAAGAATCAAATCCAATCTGAAAAGCCAAAATTATCAAATGCTAAGCATTTCTGCCTGAAAAATGACTTTAAATAACTCTCAATAATCAAATTCATTTCTTAATTCTAGTACCATTACAAACCTAATTCTGTGTTTGAAATCACAAAAAGGGGGAACAGTAGTACCAAGGCTGCTACAACTTTACAATCTTTCCCCACCGCTTGTATAACTTTTAGTCTTTTCATGTTTATTCTATCCACAAGGGCCCAAAACTACTAAAGGTCAACAATAGCGCACAGATCTTCCCCTTCCTCAGTAGCTTTTTTCTATGTTCACATCGTACCTGAACATCTATTTGGGCTGACAAGAAGGACAGACTTTTTGTGCTACCAAATACATATACATTGTGAGATGTGCTCCTTCTGAAGGGCAAAACCGGTAGAGGAGAATATTACAATCACTCCACTTCATTCACTTGGCAGGGAAGTGCTAACCTCGCCCCTGGTTGTGTATGATGTTCAAAAAGTGTGTCAGAATTTTTTTGCATGTGAAAACATGGCTGCTGTCTCAACATTACGGAGGAACAGAGATAGAGTAACGTTCAATTAATCTTTAGATTAGTCGACTAATCTAAAAAATAATCGCTAAATTAATCGTTTGAAAAATAATTGTTTGGGACAGCTCTAATTGCAACCAACCAAACACACTGGAAAGGTTCATTCTGATGCAAAGGTTTTTTCAACTATTTGCGCCCAAGGCACAACAGAGTGCAAGCCTATATTTTAAGGCACACCTGTATTCATACCTGTGCTAAATAGCTATCTAATCTAAAAACCCTGTAAACATTTATTCTTATCCAAGTCAAATAAAATTTTAAAAATGTACTGTGGTTCCCTGAAAGGATTTATATAGGTTTAGTTAAGGGACAGCAGACACTCAGTGAGTGTCAGAGAGTGCACGGGCCATAGGTTTATCAAAGATCTACTACTAGGATCTGTTCTGGCCTGAACTATGGGAAAAGGAATTCAAAATAAAAATAAGTGGTAAATCAGAAAAAAAACAAATAAGTAAAGGGGGGTAAGAGGATATTTTAAGGGTTTAAAATTTGCCCCTGTGTTTTGAAATTAATGTATACGAAGTAATGATATAGTAAATTAAAATCTAATTCATTACTTGTTGCATAGCTTTACTATATTGCAATATAAATGTCTGGTTGTCACAAGATCCCACGAAATACCTCAACTTGCAATACTTCTCAGGGAATCACAGGTTTAAGGTAATAAAAACAGAGCATTTCTTATTTTCAGGTGATTACACACAAATGAAAACATAATTACAAATATTATATTGCATTTTAGTCAATATTATGTTGCAATTTTACCCCTAAATCCTCACTAATTCTCTCTAAATCCTACATACTGTGTCAATACAAATTAACAGGTTACAAATTGTTCTGTGTATTACAGGATTGTGATCGTAGAGCATTCTGTTATACCTGTTATTAGGACAGGATGCCTGATCAGAAAAAAAATGGGATCTTGCAGAATTCCTTTTTAATTATTGGTATTTAGTTTTCCCAGTAGGCAGAGGATACTGTGCCAGCTGATATTGTATACCAACACTACACAGATGCCATTGGACTTGATCGAAACACTCAGAGCAGCTTACTTTGTTTATTCATATCAGTAAGGCCATCTGGAGGAGTGTTTGTATGCATGAAAGTCATACTGCCGCTTTTTCAGAACACACATGGTCATATGAGGTTTTTGCGACAGCTAAGCAGAATGATACCTTTGCCCTGTACTTTTTCTGCAAACCCTGCATGGTGCCCTGACCGTATATTCCACTCTCAGTGTTTTATCATCTTCAACATTGTTCTGGTTTTAAAATCTGAGGGTGTGTGCACCCTGTGTGTTCCTCCTCCTGCTGACTGGCCATTATTGATGATGTCACTATCAGAACAAGGTCAGTGGCTTAAATGCAAAGTCAAAGCAAAGTTCAATGAAACAACCGAAAGCAAGTGAATTAACAACTCTGGTAAATACATGTTTTTTTTTTTGTTTTCCCGAGGAGCAGGCTGTTTGACTGTAGTGGTCAGCTGCCACACGATAATCCTGTTTGTTATTTGGATCAAAGTGGTATTAGAGACAGCTCTTACGTTTCGTCCTCGATGTACTTGAGCAGTGTGAGGGCCTTCCTGTGGAGCAGCAGCAGGAACTGGGCCAGATAGGTGCTCCGCAGGGACAGGCCTGGCTTCAGCATGAACACCTGAATACGACACAGGATGTCAATTAGTATTTTGGGCTACTGTTCTGCAAGGAAAAAAAACTGACAGGAATAACACACTCTTCCCTCCCGTGTGCTAACCTTGAGAAACAAACATATTGCTGTTGTCATGAGAGAAACTTGTGACCGCAAGTCTGGGAGCAATGTCATGGGAATGGATGATGGGTTGTGACCCTTGGGGATAAATTCAACCGTTTCGTATTTCTGTTTTGTAATTCTTCCCAATTGTACACTGCAGTAAAGAACATGGTACCAAATTCACTTCCACACACGAAGAAGCTGCAGTGATTAGCTGGTTAAACTATTAGTCTATCAAAGAAAAAATAATCACCAACTATTTTGATAATAAATAAATAATTTCAGTAATTTTTCAAGCATAAATGTCAAACATTTGCATATATATATATATATATAAGAATTTGTTCCTTTCTCTGTCATTTATAATAATAAATAAAGAGTCTTTGGGGTTTGGTACCGTTAACCCCTTTAACAAGTACAAGCTGGCTGAATGACAAACTACACATCATTAGCAACCATTTAAGTAAACCATTTGAGAACAGCAACAAGAATTTGCACCATGTTTATACAAAATCCAACAGTATAAAACGTCAGTATCACTGACTTCTAATTCTGACTTATCAGAAGTACACCAAAGAGTTAACTCTCAGAGGAGACCAGGGTCATGACCTGATGATGATCAAAATGATCAAGAAAAACAGTTTGATTTTGGGTTAATCATTTGCAGCTTATTGGGTTAAACCATAGGGAGATCTCTGGCATCTAGAGTTGCAACGATTAGTCGACTAATGGATCACTCTACTGACAAAAAAATTATTACCAAATATTTTGATAATTAATTAATCACACTAATTTTTCTTGCAAAAATGGTAACAAGAACAAATGCCTCTGAAACATGGAGACTTCTCACTTTTCTTAATTTTACATTATATTAAACTGAATATCTTTTCTGGCAAAATGACAAAACAAGACATCTGAGAGAAACCATGTTGGACTTTGAGGAACTGGGAACGATATTTTATAGGCCTAACAATTCATCTGTTTATCTAGAAAATAATTGGCACACTAATCAATAATAAAAACAATATTTAGTAGCAGCCCCAGTGGCTTCTGACATTTGTATCAGATTCAGTTGAAAGTGAACCAATCTCTATTATGTTTATTTTTACTATTTCAGATATTAATCATTTACATATCCTCTCACAGAGCATAGCATGGATCAAAGGATGATGTTATAGAGTCAATTTTTGCAGTTTTCATATTCTAAGTAACATTTCCTTACTCAGTCTTCTAAAACCTGCTTTTTGATTTAGATGGAAATGGAATGGCTGCATTTATATCTCTCTTTTATCCAGAGCCCTTTACAATGTGCCTCTCATTCACACACACACTACAGCAGGATGTATTTTATACAGAGTTCTGCCACACAGTGTATAGTATTTGGGCATCAGTAAAGAATTTAAGAGTGCTGCTATATTCTTGTTTTTGTTTGTTGAATGCTGAAATATGTTTATGGATGGTTCTTTATGTAAACAGATTTTATTTGGTTGTGTGTGTGTTTTTTCTCTCCCTTTATGGTTATGGGAGAAGCTTTTCATTAAGTTATCTATAATTTTCTTCTCAATGATGATACTGAAAATAACAACAATGTTGTTCTTTTTATTGTGTTCTTGATGTAGTTTAGTTACCAAATTGTCAGTTTGGTGCAGGGTTTACTTTTTCTTTTCTTATTTCTTCCAAGTCTGTTAGGAGGGCTCTTTTGGTTTGTTTTTCATTGAAAAAACAATAAGACACGAGGTGTTATTATATTCTTACCTCATCTATAAACGACTTCACCAAAGTGTCTTTATGCATGATATCTTGAAATATGTTCCTAAGAAAAAACAAAAAACACATTCCGCATTTTTAATTAGTTTTTTATTATTATAATATAGTTTAAAATGTTATGACTCATGTGACCCACTTAATACGACAGATACTGTGTGTGTGTGTGTGTGTGTGTGTGTGTGTGTGTGTGTGTGTGTGTGCGCCTTACAGGTCTGGTGTGAAGGTCTCATCCGTGTGGATGACTGTGTCAGGAGGAATGTCCTCCTCGCTGTACGTCTTCCAGAGTGCGCTGAGCTCCAAATGCATGTAGCGCCCCTGATTGTATGTATGCTCATGGCACGGTGGCATCTGCTTGACCGTGTTGATGTCGACGTCGATGTGCGTGGTCGGGTACGGGGAGTAGAGCACCTGGCGGAAAGGCAGGACGAAGCTGCCTGTGGAGTCCTGGGGAAAGCCCATAATGACAGCGTGTCAGCCTCCAGGGAATATCATGGCTGGGTGTTATTATAGCTTTATGTGATGTGTAAGAGGATGTTTATATTATTACGCTTAGTGATGTCGAAAGTATGGCCCCTTCACTTAACTCTGAGCAGACAGCACATAACACAAAGTGTTTCTATAAACAGGAAGTTGCTTGCTTGTAAAAAGTACATTTTTTATAAGAATATCAGATGCACACATATATCTAAAGCACATAGACAAAAAAAACATTAGAATTGCTCTACCAAAAGATCTTATATACATATCATATCTGTGCATAGACGCCTTAATAAATAATTTCACTTCATGCTGCATTTTATGTGGAAATCTATAAAAGGAACCTGCAAGGAGCTCCACAGTACAGCCGATGTTTACCATACTGACTAAGGATGTCCTGATCAGGTTTTTTTCACCCCAATCCCAATCCGAGTCCAGTTATATTTAGTAAATGCCGATCTTATTTTGTTGAAACAAAGTACATACTTTCATATGGCTCTTTCTTATTCTGCATATGCTGTTGCAACAGTGGCCTACCACTTTCCCTGCGTGAGCAGGTGAGTCTGTGATGCTGCGCTGTGACAGCAGACCCTTGTATACAGCCAGCTGAAGTGTGGAAGTGTGTGCGAGACACCAAGAGCACTTGGTACCTCCGTATCATCCATTGCTTTTTCATATTCCTTACGTTGTCACGTAAAATGATATTGACCCGTTGCTTGTCTATTTCACATGCATTCAGCATCTGTATATTGTACATATTTCACTGTATATTGTACATATTTTCGCATATCGTCTACTTTACTATTTTATTATTTATTTTTATTTTATTGTCTACTTTAATATTTTATTTTATTTTATTTTATTCATTGTCTATTTGGTATTTTGTTTATATCTTTATCTTTGTCTCATTTCCATCTATGCTATATTTCTATTTCTATTTGTAATTGCACGTGCACTGGAACGAAAGCAATTTCCCCCCAGGGATCAATAAAGTTTCTGAATCTGAATCTGAATCATCTCCTCGATTTTACATGCTCTGCTGTATGAGACCCACGAAACTAGTGTGCATACTGGCACATTGTAACTCGAAAGTGAAGTCAATATAATGTAATGCTGAGATCATAGGGCATACCGGGGATTCAAAAACTCCAGATGACGAAGAAAACCCTGATCCTCTACCACGGAGATGAGCTGGTTATCCAGAGCGATGAATTCAATAACATTCTCTCTAATATTTTATCGTACCAAATTTGTAGTATTAAATGCAGCTCTTTTGTCATCCCCTTGCGAAACGGTCGTATTGCAGATGTTACATGTCAGTGGACTGCTTTCCCTTTCTAATTTAAAATATTTCCACACTGCAGACATTTTATCCACAGGTATGCCAGAGTAAACGTGCGCGTCTGCGTCACTGATCAGTGGAAAAATGCCCATATCGGCCCCGATCCCAATCCACATCCCTAATACGGACTCTCATCCTGTAGTTGTTGACATAAAGAGACATTAGCCTATGTAGCATAAAGCTCAGTGCTGTACAAAACAGCACTTAAAGATCTGTCAACTTCGCTAAATTATACTTGACCCCAACTGACCATAATGTAAAAGAAGAAAGAAATACAATAACACTAAATGCAAGGTATGGATGTCAGTATCTTAATTTGCAGGATTCAGTTAGCTTGTTAAAAACCATTTGAAGACAACATGAATGAATGTGATGAATGTATTAAAACAGATCTGAATCTTATGCAGCGTGGTAATAAAAATAACTTACTGCAACAATTCAAGGTCAAAGAGAGAAATCAGATCAGAACAACAGACCTCAAAGAAAAAAATAAAAATTAACTGGCTCCAATTGTAATCACATTGTGCTGAATAATGACAGGGAACTGGTCTACCTTGAGCAGACCCTGAACAAACAGGCCTGTGTCGTATTTGAAGGAAGAGTCGGCTTTGCAGAGGCGAGAGCACTTCCTCTCAGCCGGGGTGAGGAAAAGGCAGAGGGTCCGCACAATCTGAGGAGAAACAAGAGTTAGCTTTGCAAATTTATGCAAACATGCTGTGTTAGGTTTCACATTTTAAACATGCACAGAAAATATATTGCCTTTTGTTTCCACCTTGATTTGGCTGCTTGTTAGATTGAAAAATGGTGGATTCCTACACACAGCCCAATATCTATTAAAGATGCTACATATCAGTACAAAATGTACTCAAGATGCAACCACTTTAGTTACTGATCTGGATTTGGCATTAGGCTCAAGGCTAGTTGTTAGATACAGATAAAAGTCTTGATTTAATTGGTGCTCAGTTTAGGCCCCAAATTATGGCTGTGTACCTCCTTGATATTCGCTGGGCAACAACTTAATAGCCATTATCTACTACAGATCTTCTCAGCAAACGTACGGTGGGCAATATAAGCTGACCATTTTCAGTAGCTTAAAAATCCTTTTGCATGTAATGTCTATCTTTCTGGAAGCAGTCGCAGTAATAACTGCGACCAAGCTCACACAGACATTCAAAATCCTGACACAAGCAGTAACTGAGTACACTGAGTGAAAAAGTACATGCAGGGCTCATTAAACTCCAACCAACAGCATAACAAAAACAAAACACTTTCAAAACACTCTAAATGATGTAGATGCATTACTACTTCTTCTGTGTGCAGCAGCTTAATCAGGTAAATGTACCTTATTTACTTTCTCTGGGTTGCTTCCAACCACTATTGAACAGCCGCAAGTCTGCAGGTGAGAACTGATGGCCCTGAACCATAGAGACAAAGGGATGCAAATTAGAGCTCATTAGCTTCATTAGCATTGCTCTAATTTCTAATGACAGCTTTTAGGAATTATGATTGAGAAAGGAGAGTTCAAAAAACACTTATGAGGGTTTACATGAAAGAGGAATTCAGATGGTTACTGGCTGTGGAGTAGTGGAAGGCTACAATACATTTAGATCCTTAAATGGGAATTCTGGTTACTTTAAACCTGAACCCAATGTTTACATATTTGTTATGTAACTGACTTTTAGGCATAAATGTTTTGGAATCAGTCCAGTAGATTTTCTTAGGCAATCCACGTCGATAAAAATGTTTAGCCAGGGTGTTTTTGTAGGCTCAGATTGTTGTTCCAAGTATGTGACAACACTACAGAAGGAGTCCCTACAGAAATAGACCTTTCTGTTAAAGAATGTTTAAGTTTAACCAGAAACAGCAGCTATGTTTATCTTGATAAATGCACCAGATTCAATTTACAAAACAGTAATTTTATCATAGTAAAAAAAACATTACAAAACCCAACAGAAACAAAAACAAAACACATTAAAACCATCTTGGTCCACTGTTCCAACAACATCTTAAAAAATATTCTGGTTAAACAAGCTGCTCTGCCCTCCCTCTCACAATATTTTCATGTTTGGTTGGAATAAACTCTTTGTTAACCAAGTCAAACAATAGTTGGTGACTAGTTGGAACAGTAAAAAGACTAACCAAGTTGTTTAATTTTTTTTCTGTTAAGTTTGAATGAGGCATGTTTTACAATGAAAAAATTACCGTTTCTATAAATAGTCTGGTCAATTTGGCTAGCGCAAAATCAGACCAGACCATAGTTTTTTGTTAAATAAGGATTTTATATCAAACAAAAAGGTCTAACTCTGTAGAGATCCTTTACATAATCTTGTTGCAGCCATTGCAGCCCATGTTGCATCTGTGGCCAGATCTACTGTACCATATTCCAAAACTTTTTGACCCATAAATTGTTTACACCACAAAATATATGAACACAGGGCACATGTTTAAAAATACCTTAATCCCCTTTTGCTTTTTTACTCACGTAGTTCGCGCCATATTTTCTTGTTAGTCATTGATTTTGCCAAAAAACAAAACAAATACGTACAATAAAATAAAATAATGATAAAATATACAACTAGTCTGTCCTTCTCTCTACAATATTATTAACCTCAATAAGCTATAAATAGATTCAATTTAGACTCAAATCAATGAATTACAGTTTACAGATGCTTTGTAATCTCTACAGGAAGCCGGACTAATCCTGTGCTACTTTAAAATTGGGAGCTTCATTGCTGGAATGGACTTTCCGGACTCTCGACAACAACAGTGATTTAGCTTTCTGTCCTTTCTCTAGAGGAAACTTCCACTAAGTGCACAGCCATTACTTATCATTGGAAGGTTGTTGGGTGTTAAATGGGCATTGTTCATCATCTGTCTCCATTTGCCTGTACCGGAGTGCTTACTTGTGGAGGAAATCCTCATGGCAGCTGTCCCCGATGTCATCATCATTTAGCACAGTGTCTTTTATCTACTCAGCAGGAATGAAACAAATGAGTCATTTTCAAAATTGGACTCAAGAAAAGACAAAATTGCTGATGGGCACATTTGCAGGCACTGCAATGAAAATTAGATGTATGTTAACAGCGCAGGTAATAGCAAGAAAGATTGCAGGGAGCTTCTTCGTGCTGATTTTTTCGCAGAAAATAAATGTGTTGAATGATACTGGGTGGTAATCCAGGCAGAGAACCATGATAATTTTAAACACTTAGAAATAAGGACTTCCTGAAAAAGTTAATAAATGCAAAAGCTGAAATTTAACAAGGAAATGTGATAAGCAATGTGATGAATTCCTTCACAAACCTGCAGTAGCTTTCCAAAGTTTCTCACTCCTGTTGCTATCACATTATACATTAATTAATCATTATGGTGTCTGGCTCTTTGGGTGTTAATTGTTTAAGTATGACATAATAAAGTTATGCATGCGTCTACATGTGTGCTGCCCACATCTATATCTTCTGGCACACTGTGTGACTTCATAAAGGCCAACAGCTCCATGATGGGGACAATCTCCAGACTCAGCACGGAGATGATGTTGTAACCCTATAGATGAAAGAAAGTGGGAAGAGTTAACTCAAATCAATTATTAGTTAACACATATACAGTCAACTGAAGGGTCTTTGAGCCACTGGCTTAGATTTCTTAAGTTTAAAAAAGGGCTGCGTAAGATATCAATATTATATCATTAATAAAATATGAGACTATATATTTTCTTAGATTTTGA
The DNA here is from genome assembly GCA_900302685.1 of Spondyliosoma cantharus. Taxonomy (NCBI): domain Eukaryota; kingdom Metazoa; phylum Chordata; class Actinopteri; order Spariformes; family Sparidae; genus Spondyliosoma; species Spondyliosoma cantharus. The sequence goes on from OMLP01045549.1 coordinate 27,338, forward strand.
TATCATTATGTGGTGACATGACATAAGTGTTGTCTTTACTGGCTTTTCAGGCTACATTAGAGTAAAGTGATGTAAATTCCTGAACTTACCAGACTGTTCTACTTATTCTAATACTTTACCAACTTAACTCTAATATGCACATTATTATTGATTATTCACAAAAATTGTAACTGTGTTATTATTTGAAAGTGAAAGTACCAATAGACATCCCTATAATATCAATATCAAGGTATTTGCTCAAAATAAATATGGTACATGATGTGGTTACCCAGTGGGGTCATAGATACATATCTATAGCGGTGTGAATTTTCTCTATACAATGTACACCTGAACTGATATAGATTTTTTTTTAGGTGGGCCTTGTTTTTAGGTGGTTAAAATTCACTTTTCAACTGGGCTCTGTTCACTGCAGTACAAAGCTGAGCGTCTGGGCTGGAGTGGCTCTCCACTCCTCCAAACTGAGGCTGCGCTGATCAGCAATTATGGTAGGGAACAGACCGACTATAGATATAGAGTTTAAGGAAATATCTCTTCAAATAAAGAGTAAACAAGATAATACTCTGACCAGATGTTCAACAGCAATTAATTGTTCAACTGTTAAGAACATCCTGAACTAGGACAGATCAGGTTTTTAAGAAGGTTTTAGGAGTATAAAGGGTAATAATTTGCAAACTCTAGTGGGAATACTAATTAAATGTCCAAGCATAAGAAGTCAAGGGATCACCAGGAAGAACAGGGTACCTTCTGCATCCAAATGCGCCCCTTGCGAATAACGTGCTTTAGTCTCTCCACGCAGATGGTGTGCAGAGGCAGGTAGAAGGCCAGCTCTGTCTGAGGCAGGATGACTGACAAGGCACACGTGTTCTTGTCCCCCTTCAGCTCACCGTCGAAGATGAGAGACACGATGATGACGCCTTTTTCAGCCAGGACGAAAAACTTCACATCCACAGCGCCACACTCAGCACTACGCAGAATCTCTCCATTCAGTGTATGATTGGCTAAAAATGTGACCTCTCCATCGCTGAGGAACATCGATTGGTCACCCTTTGGTGCCCAGATGTGGCGCACTCGTGGACCCAGGATGTTGTCCCAGTAGGCAAAGGTGGCAGCCAGCAGTGGGCATTCTCCTTCTACTGTGACCTCAGACTTTGCCACAGCAGGTGATTGTGGTGGACAGCCAGAAGACATCAGAATTGCTTGAAAAATGTCACTGTCTTCCCAAGTGTAAGAGTGAACGATGATAATCCTAGACATAAACACAGACACTTTGTATAAATTTAATGTAAAAAAAAGTGGAATCTACTTTTATAACAAAGGTCTCTAAAGCACCCAGTCTAATCTGGTTTGCCTTTTGTAATTACACAGTAACCAGAAACACACAGTACACTAAAAGCTCCCATAGTACAATAAGTCTAATACATTCAATTAATAAGGTGGAAGTGAAAGCCACTTGTTTGGGGTGTTGTTTAGGTCAGATAAAACCAATTAGACCCACCCAAAAGCAACTTCTCTATCTGATAATGTCAGACATAAAAGCCTAAATGTTTTCACCAAACTTCTTTCAAAAGTGACGCCGATTCCATGTTCAATGATTATGATTGGCATAATTGAAATTTGTAAAGTAGTGTACCCAGAGTCTAAGCCAGTTTATCTGCTCTTGTGTGCAGCTCGGCAATATTTCAATGAAAATTTCACATCTCGACGCTAACCATTGCTCGAAACCGATTAAGCGTAATCATTTACGGAGAAGGTTAACAGCTACAGCTTAATGGCAACATGGTTAAGGAGTATGGAAACAAATAACGTTAGTGCTAATAATAAGTCAACATTTCATAATGTGCTAACTCAGGCTTTTGAAGCCAACCTAGCTCGCTAACTAGCGTTAGCCAAACTAACACTAACAAAGCATACGAATAACATCACATTAACTTACCTCGTCTGTGTTATTGATACTGAATAGCCACACCACAGCTACGGGAATAATTTCAATTGTTTCTAAATAGTCTTCATTGTATTTCTTCTGTCATTTCCATTGCATGTAACATTTAAATGGTGATTAGACAGCTGTAGTTTCGCTGTCTTGAAGACGCTTCCTACTACGTCAGCCCTACGTCATCCGAAAATGGCGCTGTACAGCGCCCTCTAGCAAGGGAGGCATGGCAGTGGACAGCGAGTTTATGATGTTATCGTGATGTGAATGTGCGGGACACAATCAGTGACGTAATGAGCATTACCTGCGTATCAATGGAATTGAGTACAGGTGTGTGTGTGTGTGTGTGTGACTGCGTGCTGAGCATGGGGCATCGAGCGAGCATCGTACAGCTGCGGCTCGGCACTCTTTGGGAGGGAGGTTGTCGTGCGCAGCCATTTAGGACTTCCGGCGATGAAGACAGGGAGAGCAGGGGGTTAGTGGTTCCTGTGTTAGGAGGGGAGGTTTGCTGCCTCCTGTAGAAAGTCAGGGCCGGGCCCGTAGAAGAGTGCAGTAGCCGCCACTGCTCCGTGTAGGTTCTCCCTGCTGCCGTGCCTGACACTGACGCCCGGCAGAACTCTGTCATTCCGTACAGCGAAGCCGCTCCCCGGGGAGTTGGACGGCATCTCAAGCTCAGACCCCGGAGGAGGGTCTCGCCGAGCGGGCGTGTGTGTTTGCGCGCGCGCCTATTGCATAGTTTATATAGTGTGGAGGGGAAGGGTGCTACAGGTGAGAGAGTTGTAACTAAGTCATAAGCAGGACATCCATATGGTTTCACTTTAAACGGTGTGTGTGGATTGCTGTGATTTCTCAGGTTGCTGTGGTTGATAAATTGCAATGCCTCCTGCTTTGAGGGTGCTTGTGTGCCATGTTTTGAAATGGTGTGTCTTAAGCTAGAATCTAGCCCTGTGTGTAGTGGTTCTTCACTTAAATGAAGCATGTATCAGTTGACCTGTGATGACTGGTTCCTCTGGTCAGTTGTAGCCCTCCCTACCTCTAATGAATTAGGTTTTATCTGTTTTACTTGTGAGGATTTAATAAAGATTGCCTTTTTGTACTACATGCGTTGTGTGAATCTGAATTATTTAAAGGCTCAGACACTGGCAGTATTTTCCTGCTAAAGGACAAAACCCACATTTATTACATTATTTTCTATTCGAGGTTAGTTATTTAAATTCATTTATATAGCGGCCGGGAATACAAAGGGACGCATCTGTTAATATTGTTTATCTTTTAATTTGATCTTTCTTAGTGTCCATTTGGCAATCCCACTTCAGTCCTGGCAACCTAATTCCTATCCTATCTATATTC
>OMLP01045550.1:0-12802 GCA_900302685.1 Spondyliosoma cantharus
TGCGCGAGACCGCAGGGTTACATTTGGAGTTTTTATTTAAAAATGAGAGCAGGTTTCATGGTTAAAATAATCTGTCGAGACTCAGAAAACATGTTGAACTTCTACTTTTCGTTACCTGATTGTTGAGCATCAAAATAGAAACTATGCAAATGATTATTTTACCCTTTCACAGAAAAGGTTAAGAGCTGTCTATGAGGTCATGCAGGATGATGGAGAAATTTCTACGTTCGATATCCGTATGTTTCTTGCTTCCACTTATTCCTGCCATCACTGTGATTAACATTTTACTCACCGGTTTCCTGCTGAGATTTAGAGCTATTTCCTAACTGACATTTAGATGAGGCATAACATACATATCTGTCCCTCTCCACACCTTTTCTTCTCTATGCTACCCTCTCTTTGATTTTTCTTCGTCGTTAAGCCAATTAACTGAAGGTCACCTGTATGTTCACTCCCTGTGAAATTACCTGCTGAGTTGGTTGACAGTGTCACGGACCTCCATTTTGATGGAACAAGGTAGCGCAATAAGAAGCATATGAGAGCACGATGTGACATAGGAGCATCTTCGCTGTTCACAAAAAAAAAGCTCGCTTAATTTTCTCAGATCTGTCACTAACCGCCGCGTTGCAGACGTGCAGCAGACTCTGCAGGAGGTGTCCTTTGTGTTTGTCTACGTTCAGACCCTGCCGGAGTTATAAATGCACCTTCCACATTAGGAACCACCTCCAACTTGGGACCAAAAGCAGCTTAATCAATCTCACACCTAATCCCAACCTAATTCTCTCCTCCTCTAACAGAGAGCCAGTCACCACAGGGTGGGCAGAGACAGATGTAGCTGCTCCACAGTCATTACTAAGCGCATGTTAACTCAGACAGACCTGCCAAGGAGCCTACCAACGTTCAAGAAATATCGACCCATCCTCAAGATTTCCTATAATCGTGCCTCAGTCGCCTTTCAAACTCTCCTTGTTATGATAAAATGACAAGGCAATTTTACAGAGGCTTTTGTTTGCAGATAGTCTACCCACTGTCCACCCTCCCACACAGAATCAATAGCTGGCATCCTTTTACATACCCACAACTGTGAATAATGTGCAAGCACACCTTAGAAGGCAATTACAAAGGCATACAGATAAAAGTGTAGTGTTCCCGGAGTGCATAAGAACGATGCTCCGCCACCTTTTTTTTTTTTTTTTTTCTCCTCCAAGTGAGTCCACTTATTCTGGTTGAAATTCATGCACAATTTTTTTTTAAGCATCATGGAAGACAGCCAATAAAACAACAAAAGGTAATGGTCAGAGTCACCATATTCACGTTCAGGATGTGCTGATGTATTTACAATAACGGATACATTGAGCAACATCAGAGGTGGGAAGTTAGGAAGTACAAATATGGATTTTAACCCTGACTCGCAACATTTTAACACAAATATCTGTATTTTTACAGAGGCTTTAGTTTCATGCATTTGAGGGGAATTATCGATTATTTTTATTTTGCGTCGTTGCACCCAACCTTACCAACATAACAAGACTGATTTCAACCAATCAGTGCAGATCAGCCACAGCAGATGTAGACACAGGGAGACTCGAGCGCGGGAGAAAAGGCGTGTTACATCTGCAGAGATCCTGCAGCCGTCTGCCTGCATATTCTCATTTACCAACGCGTTATCAACCCAAAATGTCGGCAATTGACATGAATGAGATTCAGCAATTAAATATCTTTCTGGCGTGTTTACAAAAAACTCGAACAAATCTTATCGATTCTACCTTTAGGTTTACTAGTGTTTGAATTACATTAATATGAAGTGAGGTTCAGCTAGCTTTGCACAGGCGTGACGGTAGAAACTAGATAGATTACTTTTATCCTTTCAGTACATTTAAGAGCTGGTACTTACTTTCTTTTACTTGAGTAAAGAAGTTGAAGCAGTAATTTCTAGTCACGTATCTGTACTTTTACTTGAGTAAAGAATGTGTGTGCTTTTGCAACCTCTGAATAACACGCATGAAAACTTCACATCTTTAAGTTGTCAGCAGCTGTCGGTAGCCTTCGAGCGGCACGGTAAATTATTTCTTTTCTCCCGTCTATAGCTAAGTAACATTGATATGTAAAGATGAAAAGGCTCGCAGTACATCCTTAAATGCACAATGCACTCTTTTCAAAGAGCCAGCAAAAAGACATCAATGGCAAAAAGGCATTTTGTAGGTATTTAAGTGTTGGAAAGCATTCGAAAAAAGGTTCTATGACTCATGTGATCGTCTTCATGATGCTGCCATGGATGTACAAGAAGGACGCCGCCAGGCAGGAGTGTTTCTGGGGACCGGGCCTCAGGGATTACTGTACAAAAACAAAAGCCTCTATTTTTTATTCAGTGAACCAACAAAAGCATTCAGTGCTATTAGCTTTTTTTTTCAAACGCCAATCAATACACGCGTAACAAGTCCCTTCCTACCTACCTGTTTAATCAAGGAACACGTAAATGTGCTGAAGCAAGCAGCACTCCACTTGCTGTTTCATGGGAACTTTAACGTCGCACGCGCATGCGTGACATTGCCGTCCCTAGGGACATCATAGAAAATAATTTGTGTTTGCAAGCCTTGAACAAAGCAAGGCAATTTTGGTAAAAGTGTTCAAAACACAGTCTGATTGGTTTAGGGGTTGATGGGACGAGTTTAAGTCAGTTTCCATGTTTAAAACGATGGATATTTAATACCTGATCGAACAGTGAGAGACGACTCCCACTTTGTATTCAAGGTGTGTTCAGTGGCTTACTGTCTGAGCAGATGTGGGCCAGATAGACAGGTATGTTGTGTCACATTTCAAACAAGGCGTAGCATGACAGACTTATTCAATTTGCAGCCACTCTGCTGAACGCTTTCTATTTAAAGACATGGCTGATTTTACGAAAACAAGCAGAGAAGAGAGCACGAACCTCCATTGTGTCTGGTCACGGTTAAATGTAAAATGAAACAGAATAAAACCACAGCTTTCGATTCACTGTGGGAACTCAAACCCGCAGCCGTGGATCCAGAGTCATTTAGATGCAACGAGGAACTCTTGTTTGTGTATGAAAGTTTCGTTTGAAATCCGAGCACTCCGGTCAGTTCGAGAAGCCCACAATCCACAAGGGGCTCGTGGTCCTTGACGGCGAAGCGAGAGAGTTTACCGACAAGTTTTTTTTTCAGTGGGAGAGATGAACTTCTGTGGCCTTGACTTGTGCTCGGCCTATTTTGTTATTTTCAAATAAAAAGCTGCGGCATTAGACTCCCCTTCAGCTCTGTCAGAGAACACAACTGAAATCTGTAACAGAAGGACTTTTTTATTGCTTATTAAAAAAAAAAAAAAGGCACAGATGAGACAGAAATTTCAAACAAAGGAGAAAGAAAGGACAAAAGAAAAAGAACAAAAACGACCAAAAACAAAAAGCTAAAGCTAGAGTGTCTTTTGGTTAGCACTGTCGTAGGATTATCATATAATTGCGTCGTCTCTTATTTGCCTGAAGGCACTAAAAGCAAAACCACAAAAGAATTAGTTGCAGTCGTAGTACAGTGTCGCCCTTCTTCTTCTTCTTCTACAACAGCACAGGAATGAGGTTATTTCTGTCACTGTGAAAGAAAATAATGCAACACACTCTCACAACAGGGAATCAAATTATGTGTTGAAAATGTACAGTGACAAATGGAACCAGAAGAGGTGACGCCTTAGAATTTGTTTACATAATGTGCCTTTTATGCGGCTGATGCATTGGTGGAGACTGAAATGAATCAGCTTCCCCTGACACACTTCATTAAACTGAGCCACACTTTGCCCCTGAGGTCAGGGAGCGCCAGCTGTTTAAACACAAAACTCACCCTGTGCTCTACTGCTGCAGAACTGTACGAAAAACAAAAGGCTTAAAGAAACGTGATCGATTATAACAAACAACTGTCTATATGTTATATAGATAATGAGGATACGGAGAATTCTTCCTGCCCGATACAGTGCCTGAGGCTACGTACAAGTAGGTGCTCTATCTTTTCTAACATCTGCTTTTATAGACTAATGCACCATCAGCACACTGATGGCACAGCAGCCCAGAGAGACACGGCCTTATCGCAGCACATCTAGAAATCCATCAGACACAGCCCACGCCTACTTTACATGTTCGATGGAGATGGCCTCAGTGTGTAGCAATCATGCGTCTAATGGATTTGCAAATTAAACGTCCTTTTTTCACTCCGAGAGTCCGCTCATTTCGGTACGGGTTTTAGCTGTCAGATGAAAAAAATAATAATTGAGTGAGATGATCCTTGCAATCTGAGAGAGAATCAAAAAACTCCTATCTTCCTATAGACGGTTAGATTAACATTACACTAGATAGAGAACCACAGTCCGATGATCACAGATCAGCACAGTGTCCTGTCAAAGTCGCAGTCGATCAGCAGATCGGATTTTAGCTGAGGGAAAAGAGACGTTCCTGACTCTGCAGTCCAAGATATTACTGTAAGCACTGGTGCAAGGAAAGGGGGAACGATGAGACTTTTTGTCCTCAAACCCCAAAGTCGCATTTGTGTTCGTACGTCTACGATAGGTTTTTAGCCATAGTACGCTTGGGTTAATGTCTGCCTCCTTGCACCTGTGAAATGGGCCGAGCCTCTCTTTAGGGATGGTGGTCCGGTAGCCTGTGTGTGTGAGACTCTAGTCTAGTGAACTGTGAGTCTGTCCCGGTGTGTGTGAAAGAGGTATCAGCATGTTGCAGGAATGTGCGTGCTATTATTACTTTAGTCGGCCGTCAAGTGTGCACATGAGCAGCATGATTGCTGAAAAAGGCTGTTTGCTGCCATGGAAAGAGAGTCGGTCCAGACTGTAAAACGCTACCAGCAAGGAAGCCAGACTGAAATAAATTATAATGGCATAAAAAACATAGCTTCTCAACAAGCATTGAGAGATGTGGCTCTGGAAAGGGAACAAATGCAATCACGCTAATCAGAGGGTCAGATGATTGATGGCAGGATATTAATAACTTCTTAGCACAAAAGCATGCAGTTTCCTTATGAGAGTCAACCATTACCTACACCCCCCCCAACTTATATTTACCTGCAAAGTCTCCCTTGCATCCACCTGGATCCACATTCATCACATATGAAATTTATGATATTTGGCTGTGTAAATAGAAATTGACTCTGACTCAGTGAGTTCATCAGACAATGAGTCATGTTGTATATACAGACTAATGTGATGAAAGCACTAAATCATCTCACTACGTCTTCTGGTCATGTCCGCAATCTTTAAAATAGAACATAATAACAGCCATTACTAAAGTATAATAAGCAGACAATGTTCTACTCCGGTTGATAACAGCCAAGTTTTCTTTATAAGACCTACTCCTATTTTCTAAAAAGCAAAACAAAAAGAAGCTTCCTGTGCCACCAAATGTTCTCAAACTTGAGAGGAGAGCTTGACGCTGCAGAGCGACTCGGTTTACCATCATTTGTTGATTTCGTTAAAGCATTTTTAGCCTCATACACAGTATGGAGGGCGGCAGTTCAGCACTTTCGGTCTTTCAGTTCTTTTGTATGATACTTGAGCTGAAACGATCAGTTGAAAACTAATTGAGAATAGTTAATTTTTTCATAAATTTACCGTTTCCATTTCCTCAACTGTGATTTTTCCAGTTTTTCTACAGTCTTACAGGATAGTGAACTGGATATCTTTCAGTTTTGAACTGCTGGTGGGACAAAACGAGTGCTTTCGAAGGCCATTTTTTTCACTATTTTATGAACAAGCACTAATTTAAAATATAGTTACCAAATAAACATTAGTTGCAGCCCTTATTGAAACCAATTAGTCACCCGTTTCAGCTCTATGAGAAATACACAGGTCATGTCTGGTTTACTTCAGCAAAAAGGTCTGCGCTACAACGATGAGAGATGGAACAATATTGCGACAGCGAAGGCGATGTCACACTGTTGTACTTCCTGCACTTTTCATGCTAAACATAGCCAGACTGCTGAAGAGGAAAGACAGAGAGGCTTTGACAAGGTCACACTAAGAACCTGATCTAAAGCTCCCGTGCTGTGAGTAAAGTTACATAATCTGATTTCCGCTGTTTGATTATCACTGATCTGACAGCTCGTGTTGGAAGCGATGCGATGTTCAAAACCAATGTGCTTCTGAAAGGTTAGCAGTGATGGGAAAGGTGATGGGAGAAGTAGGAACAAAGACTAAAGTAGAGTTAGTGACGCGCTACACCCTAAATGTAAAAAATACATGATCTGGTATAATGGAGAGTGTGTTGAAGCAACTATAAGTGGTCATACATTAACATTTTGAAATCCTCAAATGATAACAAATAATAATAATAATGACAGCAAACTGTTTATGCATCCGGAATGTTTTTTTCTTCACCTTAAGTACATGCCTTTGTTTTGAATTTTTGACATTAATTAAATTGACTTTAATCTGAGGTCAGACAATGTTTCAAACTTTTCTGCAAACCAAAAAAAGTGCTGAAACATCCTCAAATCTGAATTTGAATCAACCTTTATCAAGCAGCGCGACAGCCCTCTGGCTGAATAAATTAAGTGTAGTGGACCAAATATTGTCTAATTAAATGTTGCGCATTGCTTCACTCCCTCTTCCTCAGGCTATGACGACCGTTGGTAAGCAAACCTTGCTAACTTGGTGTCCCACATTTCACTTATAAGAGTGAGACACTAGTCCATTTCTTTTTTTAATCTGTTTTTGTTATCTCTTAATTCAGCATTTACATTCAAACCATTTCTAAGCAGTTTATGAGGAAGGCTTCTTTAACGCAGGCATCCTCACTTAATGTTAGAAAAATCCCTTTTACAGCCAATACCCTTTAAACCCTGTTCTGTAACAAATCCCATGTTCAGGTATAACATTCTCATTTAAAAGGGTTGTGTTCATTCACAGAAAGTTTTTTTTCATTTCTATTGATTAGACCTTTCCTCGGGATTGTTCGACATCTCCCTGACTCTTTTAGGTGTGCGGACTTTGGCTACCTGAGAAAATCCACAGGACATTTTCCAACAAAACTAAAGCTGAAAAGACATCTAATCAGTCAGACCACTTGAAAGTGCCAGTGTGGGTGTACAGCACGGGTTATTGAACCTTGGTACTACTGCGATATCGACCGAAATAAGTCTAAAAAAATACCAACTTCTGTGACATTGTTTACTTTGCCTTTGATCCTTCTGTATTTCAATCAAAGCTTCACTACTACTAAAACCTTGTGGCTTGTTTTCATGAACGAAAAAGGGGTTTTATTGGAAAAATATGTGTAGATTTAATACATCAAATAACTTTTTTTAAACGCAGGTATTGTATTGACACTAACAATGAACATTTCCACACAATATCCACCCCAAACAAAGTAAACCCAGTCGTCCAACTCAAGTTTGAGAAAGACAGATAACATTTATCATAGGTATCGTGTTAAATCACTCATTACCGCACACACGTACATAAACACAAGCACACACGAATGCGCAGTCTGAGTAAAACAGAACTGAACTGCTGCAAGCGTTTCTCTATCCTCATGCATATTAGTTCAAACTCAACACTCACTATCTCTTTAAACACTAAGTAGTGCCAACACAGATTTGCAGACAGTACTTCTCCTGAGGCGGTGGTGTGGGTCACTGTAGTGCTGCTTCAAGGCAGGCACCACGGGTATTTTGACTGTTTTGTGATGAGGATCCTAATTAGCCGCTACATTCCTTAATTAAAGGAGTGCGGCGTTAAACAGTGTAACACAAGCGCAAATGTCAATGGTGCCGACTATGTAGCCCCTAATTTAGCAGACTTAGAAGGGCTTTACTTTTTCGTTAGAACTAGTATTCCCATCCATCATTTCTCACCAATGCTGCCTTGTTAAACTGAGTTCTCTCTCACAGGACTAGGGATTTAAAGCTATAGCCCGATGCCTTGGACAGGGGCGGAGGTGGGATGTTGTACATAACGAGTTCCTGATGGGACATGATTCAATGAATGAAAGTGTTATGCAACTGAGGTAAAAAAAAAAATAAAATCGCTTGAATTTTCCTAAAATGAGTAAGAGACAATGAGTATGCAAGCTACAGCCAGCTTGATGGCCTTCTTAAACTAGTCAGTCAGACAGACATCTAGTCAATACAAAAGACAGATATACAGCAAGACTGCTAGCAGTCAGAGGGCTAGCTAGTTAGACAGACAGCTTGTCAAAAGACAGATACCCAGATAGCCTAGCAGGCAGAGAGCAAGTTAGTTGGTCAAATGAAAAGAAAGATCACAAGACAACCAGTCAGGCAGATGGCTAGCTAGTTATACGGACAATCACAGAGGTAGTCAAGCTGAAGAAAGATAGTTATCAAGACAGCTAGACAGTAAGAAAGAGACTGATCGTTAGTCAGACAGCTAGCCAGGCAGACAGCAAGCTAGCTAATCAGAGACAGGCAGACAGAGAGCATGGTATTCAGACAGACAGATATGGATGGGGAAATAACGATAGTTAGCAAGACAGCTAGTCACACTGATAGTGCGACACAGTTGGTCAGACAGACAGGATAGACAGATAATAGACAGACAGCAGGACAGACAGCGTACAGGCTAGTCAGACAGCTAACCAGAAAGAAAAGGTAGATAGCAAGACAGCTAGTAACACAGATATGCAAACAGATAGACAGGTGCTCTTTCATTGTGGGATTTTAATCGATCCATCTCAACGCTGAGAGAGCACTTTCCACAGAGAGGGCCAATGTCAGAGACGAATCAAAGGACAGATCTCTGTAAATGTGAAACAACAAGTCATTCACATGGAGCACAGTGGCAGGCCTTATAGAGTCCGAACAGTGGGGTGGAGAGTTGAGAGGGTGTAGTGGGTGGCTGTATTCCCTTAAGGGCTTGCTTTACTATACACTACATCAACTGTGGCTTCCACTGTCCTGGAAAAAAATAAAACAGATTTACACTCCCTTCTAGATTGCACTCTTCCAAGCAGTAAAAAGATTAGCCAGCAGTGGCAAAGTATCATCTGAGGAATGTCAATTCAGCGATATATTCTCTTCATCTCTCTGCCCTTGTGCGGTCTTGCCAATCACTCTTCGAGCCACAGCCCTCTGCCTTTCGCCAAATGTGGGTCAGGAAAGGTTTGGTCCACAGGGGAGCCGTGGTGAGAATATTGAAAAAGAGATGGAGAACATCTGAGAATATATCAAGTACTGTTGAGACACATCCTCATTCTCTGGTGCCACAGATGAGCCAATTAGGCTCAAACTTGTCTCTTCATGAGGATGCTAATAAAGCTGAATGTGGCGTTGAGAGCTTGTTTTTTTCCTGCAATTTCTACTGAACTCTGCTCTTTCATTTTAGTTCCCGCTCAGTATATTCTTTTCAGCATACAAATTTCTTAGTGCTGATACAGCTTTACCTAAGCGGCAGTCTGATCTCCCCTCCGACATTAGAGGTGGTTTGCAAACACCATGTTTATGAGATACACCTGACCATCGACGGCTCTCGCTCATCTCGACTCACCGTAGTCGCTCTCGTAAAAGATGATGAACTTCTGCCAGTGCAGCTCCGAGACGAGGGTGAGCAGGACGTCGTTGATGCGAACAGGTGGACGGGCAGCCAGTGTGTAGCTCTCCCCGTCTGGGCTGGGGTTGAACTGGCAGGCGGTGCGGGGCGCACCATCCCCGTTTCTCTGGATGAAGAGGTGGGGAATGTGCATCGCATCTGTCAGAGACTGCAGGGCACTCGCCGCAGCACAGCCCGTCGATGTGACCAGGGCGAGGATCCCCTGGTTCATCAACTCACATGCTGGACAAGAGGAAAGAGGATGAGGATGAAGGACGAGGAAGTACGTAAAGGGATGGGGAGAAAAAGTTGATAAATGACGACAAGCAGGGTTTCAGAATAGAGAAGAGGGGAGGGAAGGAGATAACAACATGATTAGATATACTCCCAGGTCAATTCCTACTGTAATCAATTCCTACAAAATGCTCATTTAAAAAATATTTTTTTTTCATGTTTTGCGAGTAGCCTACTGTAAATTATTCAAGAAAGCATGCTAAACTGGGCTTAAGAATTCAAGATGGTTCTGTGTGTATCCTATTTAGGATTACATCTGAGCCTCTGCAGTTGAGAACAGATCACAGAAGAGGAGGGGGTTGGTACTGAAGCTGTATTATAATGTGTAGATGAAAGATTCGGGGGGGGCTTCCTCTAATCCTTGTCCCCAGACAAAAAAATAAGATGGCTGATTAAAGCGAAAAGGTTTGTTAGAGGTAACAGTCACTTGAAAACAGCAGACGAATCACAGGGCTACGAGAGTCGGCGTGGCTCTATAGCGAAAGCACAGACCAGCCACCGAGTGGGAGGAATGTGTCAGAATTGAAAATCAGGAGTTTTTTTGGAGTGACACAGAAGGTTAGATGCAAAATGATGCTTCCCATGAGTCCAAACTAAATGCTTCTCTCTTTCATTTGCGTATGGTGAAAATCATTAGAACCAGCACAGATTAATCCTGCAGACACACTTGTAATGTCTGTGGTGGGTCTTAACGGCCCTGACATTTTTATTTACACGTGTAATTTGGGGAAAGTCTGTTTAAGATCCTCTTAAGGCATGTCAGCGTGTCTGCTGGGACAAAAATGCCAAATTTCCATTAAAGATGAAAATGCCATCTCCGACATTATTAATACGTCTGGAATTGACGAGAAAAGCTGTTCCGTCTAAGTGGTGATAAATATTTAATGACAGTGGGTAGACTTGAGGTTGCAGTGATTTGACATCTTAGACATCCATTATTTGCTCTTCAAACTTTCTGACAGTTGATCAATAATCTGAAGAGATGAGTCATCCAGCCTAAATGACCATGTCTGTCCCATTACTTGCAATAAACTTTATAAGAAATAAAGCCCGACCGATAAAGGATTTTTAAGGCCGATACTGATACAAATATTTGTTGATTTAAAAATCCGATATACCGATATATCGGCCGATATATGTATTAAAAAAAAAAAATCTGCAATGTCTCTTCAAAGCTCCCTCCAACTTCGCCGCGAGCCGGGAGAGACCACAGCAGCAGAGGAGAGCGACAAAGAAGCCAGGCGGTGAATAACCCCAAGGCTGTGGTGGAGGGAGGACCAACTGAGCAATGATGGACAGCCCACAGAGTACTGAGTACGTCACGTCGGTTTGAAAGTTAGCGTTGCTAGGCTAACATATCAATTGAAGACGCTAACCAGGATACTTAGCTCGCTTGTGTTTTGCAGTAGCTAGCTAACTTATCGCATCTGCGCATGCATGGTGACACGTGAGCCGACAAGAAGATCTCAGACTGGCCATCCTGTACGCCAATCAGGTGGCATAGACTCTGCCTGTTGTAGAGTGCCCTCTAATTGTCGATTCACCCTCATGTTGATGGAGAATTCATAGTCCACAGAACATTTCTGGAGCTTCACAGTAGTGTCACAGCACTCTTTTAAATAACTGAAGTCCTCCATAAGTAAGTAAATAAGACCGTAAGCTTCACACAGCGGGTCGACATAATCCATCTTTTCCGAAAGCCCAGAGATCCCAAATTGATTTGAAAAGATGTTATTTTGATCTTTTATTTAAAGCCAATATCTTCACTGTAGCTCGTACACTTAAAGTGTAACCCATTTGAAGCAGAAGCTCAAGCTCGACCACACATCATGATGGGGAAAAATTGTCTTTTCAAATCAATATGGGATCTCGGGGCTCCCAGAGACTCTGATTCAGCGAGGTGCACTTACAGTATATGTTGAATGTTTCTGTTGTGTATTTTTGGTTTAAAATAAGTCCACTTCTACTTCAGTTGTTTCGGAAAGTACAACACTACAACACTGTATTGCCTTGAAGCTCAAGAAACATTTCATTTTGACTACCAAACTTAAAAACAGGTTGAGTAGATAATGATGTCATTTTTATTTTTGGGTGAATTTACCCTTCAGCAGTCTTGTGTAAAGTTAAAATGCAGATCGTAGGTTCTTTTTGAAATCAATTTGTGTTTTTATTCACGTTCTCTGGTTCTACACACAGACAAAAACTGCCTATACATCCAATCAGACAACTTTTAAGGAGATTCAAGATTTATTCTTAACCGATTTCACTTCTTCATTTGAAATCACAGCTTCTATTACTCTCTCTATTACTTCTATTACCCTTTACTCATGACCTAACCTTTTTGTAAAGCACACAAACCATAAAGCGAATCATATTTGCATCCTCTCTCAGGTTACAGAATGCAAAACACAGACACAGGCAACTAACAGGAAAGAGAGAGTGATGTGAATCCAAATGCAAAACAGTTTAAATGAATAATATTGAATTTGCATTTAATTTTAAGCCCCTATCTCTGTTATGAGCTGTATAATCATCTTCTGCAGGGATTGTCTAATTTTGCATGTGACACAAGACGGGCTACAGCAAATGGTGCCTTTAAAATTCAAGCCAGTGTTTCGCGCACAGCAGGGCCCTTATAATTTCAGCATAAACAGCTGAGCATATTGTACAAAACAGCAATTAAATGTTCTCTCGCTGCATTTCAAAATACCGCCTAATTATACAGTCTACTTCAATGACTGCAAGATTTCGCACAAAGCATCAGCAATGAAGTCCAAGAACCATGCAAACCCCTTGACTGATGCACAACAAGGACTGCACAACGTGGACTTATCACAATCATATCCAGGTAAGTTAAATCCACCATGACGCTGGAGGCGGTGTGAAGAAGGACGTGAAGAAAAAGGCATTAGAGATGAGGCGAGAGGTCTGAGAAAAGGAGGGATGATAAGGG
>OMLP01045553.1:6453-36320 GCA_900302685.1 Spondyliosoma cantharus
CTGTGTGACAATATATGCTTTTGCATTGCGGTTTTAGTTTAAAGGCTTTAAATAACACCAAACACTGTGTGTTATGTCTTATGTATATATATATATATATATATATATATATATATATACATATATACACATATGTATATCATACGATGGAATATACTGAGCAATGTAACTCAAATACAACACAGCCTGTAAAGCCCAGATGTCTGACCTTGGCTCAAAGCAGGATTTGGCTTCAAAGCCCAAATAGCTGATGATGCAAGACATAACTTAGAGTAAGCTTGATCATCCCTTCAGCAGAGTTTATCTTTGCTCAGTCCCATATCCCCAGGTCAATAATGTTGACTCATCGACCACCCCTTCCTCTGTTGTCGATAAAGCACACTGTAGCCTTTTAGCTTCAGCTTTGGCTCCGTAAAGAAGAGACAAAGAAAATGACCCCCAAGGAATGATCAAGAGCAAGGAAAACAGAGGCCGATGCTGACGATAAAACCCTGGTCACAGGGCTGATCATTATGCATGTTTTTTGTGGCTGTTTTCCTTCCAAAACTCACAAGAACTGCGTTGGCATTTACCCAGATGGATAAGATTTGAAGGGGATTAACAAGGAGATGATTTGTAGGTGGAAGAACCGAGAGAAATGATTTGGGCACTCTTGCCCTTTAAAATCGTTCTTTTTCTGGCTTCGCTCTTTCCTAACATCGCTCTCCATCTTATCGATCAGCAAATCAGCTGCCTAATAGACAGGCAGTGCTCAACGCTGAGCTTGAGGTGAACGAGTCACAGAAACAGTGCAGAATATCGAAACGAACAATTAAGGCAGTCCTTCCTGGAAGACGACACGGCAAAGGACAGCCTGAGCGTCACACAGGCCTCTCTGGGAGGGGGGAAGGGGACAGATTATTGTCTCCCTGAGACTGAGAGGCACACGAAATAATTCACCTGGAAATCAATTTCCATCACGTCTATTACAGACCACCGATGGACCGAGAAAGAAAGAGAACGAGAGAGACAGACCGAGAGAGACTCTCATTTCCCCTTTTTATCCTTGTTGTATTTTTCTTCCCTCTCTCACTGCCCAAACCATTTCCACAGCAGAGTGCACTGGCCACAAAAAGACATCTGCAGTCGATCATGATAAACAGTCCGCATCTCACCCATTTGTTTCCCTAAAAACCACGGAGAGCTGCATGAGTAAAAGCTACAGCTGCTGCATCTTCATGGGATGCTTTCTGCATTAAATCATGACGCATGGATTTAAAACTCGAGATGGCAAACATTTGTGTTGACATTTTTCGGGGTGCAGCTGCTGATATATTCATGCCGATGTAACTAAAGACACAGTAGGATTTAGATTTTAAAATGCATCCATTTCATTAGACAAATTGCAAAACAAGGCTGCTCATACCGCCATTGGATTTTGCCCAGAAATTATACTTGACTTGTTAGAAGGCGAAAGCCTTGGATAAAGCATTTAGACCTTCAGTTAACAAAAACATTCTCCTCTGAAGCCCAAGCTAATGAGAATTAATGAAAGCATTTGAAGATTGTAGCTGTTGGCAAAGACGGCTAACACCAGAAGTTTTCAACTTGGTCTTCCTTTTTTTCCCTAATACAAGCAGGTCACTTAAGCTATCCCCCTTGTTTAACAGAAGTCGAGTGGTTGATTGTGGGTTGATTGAAAGGGGGAGGGGCGTACAAACAGCAACAGATTTGCCACTTGTCTAAAACCGAAAGAGCCCCTTTTATTTTCACAAGAGCACAGCCCACCATCCCTCATTCTCCACCCAAACCAGCAATCTCTCTAGTTTTCCCCCTGCCGAGTCCTCATTATCAACCAAAGAAAAAACAGCTGATATGACTGAGTGTGTGATGCCGGAGATATGAAGCAGAGGAAGGAGAGGTGATGGGTGTGACTGAAGGGAGGGCTGTCAGCCTTTGTAGGTCAGCGTAAATGTTTAATGCTTTATGCTGATGAGCTGACGTTCTATCTACTTCTCGGAAAGCTGCGCTTCGAGCTCCGTCCCTGCCACCGCTCGCACAAACACGATTCCCACACTTGCAGTGATAAGCCACCCACTCCTGAGCCCCCTGCTTATATTCTCCCCGACCCCTCGGCACGCCAATTAAGCAGGTATGCGACAAGACGACCGAAAGCGCCAATTAGGCCAATCTACCTCTGCTACATGTCCCCTCGTACCAACCTCCCCATCGTTCGCCCAGCGGCAGCTCCCACCTTCCTCTCCCTGCTGGCCCTTAATGGATTTCCATGCCACTGTCTCTCTTCCAGCTCTCCCATTTACACCAGTCGCATCATGAAAGCGAATCCAAATAATGTAACTTTAATAGGCCCACTTTAACATGCAGTCCAAAAGCAGGGAAAGATGTTTCCGCTTTGAGCACACGTAATTATTTAGCCTGGAGTACACATCATAATTGAAAGGGTCTGATAACAACGTTGCCTTGTTACATGCACTACATTAAGAAACGGGGAGATGGATTAGTGTTCCACGACAGGGAGGAAATAAACTCAATTCAGTTTGCAAGGTCTACCAAAGAAGCCCCATAATGGCTTGTTTATCTTATCAATTAGGGAACCATAATCTTTTTTGAAATGAGAAATGTGGCTTGCCACAGGGCACAATCACCTCATAAATAAGGTACGTCTTAAATCCCCAAACCAATTTATTCAATTTGCCATACAATGGATTATAGCTTAATTTCTGCGATAATGGGAGTAGACACTTGAGGAAATTAAAATGGAGAACTTGAAATTTCATGAGTCGTTTCCAAATTAGCCCCAAGGATGGTTGAGAATCAGGTGGAGGAATTACTCAAACAACATGCAGTTGTCTCTCAGACAAATAGTGTTTTGGAAATAGAGGGAAAGCCAAAGGGCAGGATTTGCCATTTTTCCCATTTGATCAACAATCATTTCAAACATTGGTGCAGTTCTGGACGCATTATTTTCAACATGTAGTCATTAAGGATTCAGAGGAAGCCTGGCCGTTAATGGCTTTTAGATGCTGCCTCCCACACCCTACTTGATGGGGCATGCTTTCCATTAAAGTGAAAATATTTTGGATGCTTACAGTTCGATCATAAAGCCCCATATGTTGCGGCATTATTTCCCCGGCTCTGTCTCAAACAAGCCTCCTCGCTGTTACAGCGTGGGGCGACAGCGCTGCGTGAAAGCCAATGTGTCAAAATCAAAATTCATCACTGTCAATGATTGTAATTGGTACTGAAAAAGGGAAGAGAGGCACACTCTGTGCTACTGGGGTGATTAAAGACGCTTCACAAACGAGTGTTCATTGTCTGTTACTTGGGGCAGCTTCTTGTCTTTTGCCAAGGTTTTAGATGTAGCCATATCGCATTGTTCGGATGTCACAGAAGATCCATTACATCCCCTGTTAACACGCTTTGTGCACAGAGGGCTGGACCATGTTTTGGTGTCTGGATGGTGTTTGTGGAGGTTTAGCTGTCTGGCAGAGCCTCCAGCTCTGTTTGGTGTGACAAACAAGACAAAACTGGGTCCTCTTCACTGGGTGTGGCCTGGATTCAAACAAAGCCTCCAGTGGGTCAGCGCCTAAGGAGAGAGTCTGTGTTTGGAGGCATGGATGGATGGATGGATGGATGGATGGATGGATGGATGGATGGATGGATGGATGGGTGTTGGTGACAGCAGAGTGGATCCAGGGTGAGTCAGGGGCAGCAGGGGAGCTGAAGGAGTGGCAGAGGTAGAGCAGATGGATATATGGGGAAGGGGGCGCACATATATATGGAGGATCTGGGCTACTGCATCATGAAAAATCTATTTCAGAATATGCTGGCACACATGTGAGACCAAACTGAGCCCGATGGTGCATGTGCAAACTATATAACTGTACCATCAGCCACTGGTGTCAGTGGATGCTTAATATTATATTAAGATTTTTAAACCAAAAATTCGGTATCGGTCACTTTGTAATCCGGATTTTCCCCATCTGCACCAATGACAGCATAAACTGGTGACATAAAGTATATCCAAAGATTAAGACTGAATGCCATTTTCATGTGGAAACACATTTTAACCCCATGTGGGGCTCAGAGTAGCCCTGTGCCCCCGTAAAACATTAACCCCCCTCCGTCCAAATCCACAGCTGACACAATCGCTTTCAACTCCCATTTTTCTTCTGTATGGGTCCATGAATGCAACACAACAGCCACACACTGGGGGCAGGCCTGCTAATGGAGACCTCACCCCGTGCCTCTCCCATGAGGCCGTCTGTCCTAAGGAGGAAATGGGGGTGATGGGAGGGGGGAGAAGGGTGTGGATAGGACGAGGTAAGAATTCTGGGTCAGGGACTGAGCAATGGCCTCTTAATCTGGAGATGGGCAGGGTGGGGTGTGGGGAGGCAACACACACACACCAGATGGGATAGCCCCCCCATTCGCATTTACTTACTTAGCAGGCCTCAAGGCACGTGCACACACAACATACACACCCTTATCCCTTCATTGCAGCCCTCTGCATATACAGTAGATGCGTTCATGGGTGAAAGAGATTATATTATCATAACCCAGATATTTTCACCCCCCATGACCTACTGGGTTATGAGGGAGCCGCTGCCCTTGGCAACACAATAACCCCAGCAGCGCACCGCAGCGTCGCCGCAGACTCTGCATCGGCTACTGAGTCGCTAGAATGACAAGGCCTGATGCAACAGCAGCTCAAATGACAAATTAAATATGAATGTGCATGAACCACCGCCCTTCTTTCATTGTGTCCCACCCAGTTTTCTTCCTTTTAATGATCGGGGGTGTTTACGATGGGCTCAAATTATTCCTGGCTTAAATCAATCTCACTGGCTCCCTCCCGCTCATTCTTCATTCCTGTAACTGTTGGCTCTGTTTTTCTTTGGAAAGAGCAGATGCACCATAAAAAAAACAAAAAAAAAACATCATTAAGCTAAAATACCTCCGTGACAGCACATTTTGCCGGAGTTAAGGTTGTTTTTCATGTCTAAAGTATGTATTTGAATAATAATTACCTCCGTCTGCTGTGATTGTATTATGTGATAAGTCTGGCCCCGGAGAGGAGGAGGAGGAGGCGGAGGACGAGGGCAGCTTGAGGGCTGAGGTTCAGGTTTGGACCCCACTGATTGAGGAGGAGGAGGTGATGAGCTGGTGGAGCCACCTCCTTGTACTTAGTGTTGGAGCAACTGCGCCCCCTAGTGTACCTACTTGTCGTAGCAGTTTTGAGACTGGAAGTTCCAGGACTCCTGAACAGATTAAGTTGAAACACAAGTACAAATCTCTTGAAATCAGGGCTCCATTTTTAGTTCAGTCAAAATGAAGGAGGAATTAAACTAATCTCTGCATGCTTGATGGTAGTAAAGTATCTGTATATTCCTCAGTCATGACTTGAACCTGCGTTGTTAACCCCTAACCCTAACCATCCGAGTTCAGCAGCCAAACCTTTAGGAGTAACTCTAACCCATCTTGCTTTAGTAACCCAAATCCTTACTGCGTCTCTGCAGAAAAGAGAGCTGAAGGACACACTGATACTGCCGGGGGTAACAGACAGAAGTACACCATCAGCACAGCTCCCAGTGTTACTTGTTTCTGTCTGCCTTTTCTTCTTTATGCCGTATCATGTTTCATTCATCAGTAACCTTCGGACCAAACACAGATGAGTCTCGTATGCCCGGGCAAGCAAACAATTGACGTGTTATGTGTTTCTAGAACTGGGCACTTTCACTATAAGGCTGACCTTGGGCAATAGAATAATGAGCAGCTGACTTGAACTCCCTACGACCTGCTGTTGTTATCTGCAGAAAAAAAGCAAAAACACTGCCTTAAGATTATCTCCAGAGCGAGAACACCAAGGAGGCAGGACACTAATTTACTTTAATATATTTCTGTCATCTGATTACAGTAATACAGATGTTACAGGTAAGGGGGCGGCACATTGAAGGAGCAGTTGTGAACTGTGCAGCAGGCAGCCATGAGATGGCAGCAGATTCAAAGAGTAGCCCCTATTCTGTTCAGTCATACTATCAGAGCCAGGAATGAGAACCACCTCCACAGGTGGAGGAACAGACTATTAATCTCTCTACAGACCTCCATGTCCTTCCCGCGTATCAGCATGACTGATGAAGTAATAAGCAAAAGAGTGGGAAACCTATGAAGTCGTCAACTGAGTGCAAGTGTCAACATGCTGTATGTGCTGTAAACTAAATCCATGACATTTTAAGTCAATTGTCAATATTCTGATATATTTTTTTTCCTTCAAAAGGCCATTTCTTTTGGAGTGATTGCTGCTGTAGATTTACACAAGTCATAAAGATATATTCAGTCAGCGCAAATCAAATGTATTCTAGAGGGTTAATCAATATGTGGTTAGTTTAATATGCAACACATCTTTCCTCACTGTTTGCCGTACTTATGCTTGCAGAATCTTCTCTGAGTTTCTTGGGAAATCAGCTTTAGATCATGCATGCACTGATACCGAAGTGGGTTCAGTTATCAAGCTGATAACCAAAGCGAAACTCGCCACAAAATAGTGTTTCTGAATTATTTTAACCCGAGTGAGGCAAATCTGATGCTCCTAATCTGCAACACTCAGATAAAATCAGGTCTTTGCGCTCTACAGTTCTGTTTATTGCAAGACTGTCGGGGTAAAAGAGGAACTGCAATGCACCAAAACATTTTTACACATATGAATAAGAAGCTGGCAGAGGAGCCATAAAATATTCCGCACACTTTCCCATGTGCCTTTGGGCCCCTTGGAGCGGCCACCTCCTGTAGCTATGGCACTCTGCAGAGCTGTTTACAGCATTTGCAGCAGGGCAGGGACAAAAACCAGACAATAGCAATAATACACAATGCGGGAATATCCCGCGACTAATGAGCTTGGCAATGACACAAAGTTCACCAGAGCCTCAAAGATAAGATAATGAGTTTGGATATGTGGGTCAGAAATCATAGTAGAGGAGAGAACACAGCAGACACAGCCGAGGTGAAACCTGTATCTCGCTTCAGCAGGAGAGGGTGAGGTGGAGCAACGAGGATAGTGTTCAGGCCTGCAGGGGGAAAAAGTAGCTGCAAAAACCCTTGGTCATGTTCCAACCAAGACAATTAAGTTGCAGCACTTTCCACGGGCACACGTGCGCGCGTGCGTGCGTGTGTGTGTGCTTGAACGAGACAGAGGGAGAGATTCCTTCCCAATAAGGAAGAGAGCAACCTAACCCTGACAAAGAGTTAACAGCCAAGCAGACAGACTCCAGGCAGTGGATTTTGGAGCTGCCAAAAAGAATCTGTGTAACTTAATAAACATGCCTCTGGGCCACAATAATCTTACACAAGTCAGAGCAAATCACAGCTGTTAATGTACACTTCAAATACTTCAGTTCGAGAGGCACTTTTAATAAGGCAATTTTAATAATTCTCAGACAAGTATAAATCTAACAAGAATCGATGGACATTTACATTTTTTTAAAATTAAACGGTTTAATAATTCTTCGTCGCATGAAAGCGGTGGCAGCCATTTTATGTTCTATTAGCCGTGAATATTCAAGGTTTTTTGGTACAAAGAACATGTAATACATAAGAATCTTAAGGAACGTCTAAAGTGTGCCAATCATCGCATAACGATGATTTTAAAGACATTAAAGATATTAAAAACACTGTGGAAATGGAATTGCAAATGCTCAGAGGCTATTTTATTGTCATGAAATTTCATTTTAAGTTCTAAAGTTATGTTTTACAGTGTCAGTATTTTTCAGTGATCTGTACGTGTGTTGGAAGAGCAATCCCCTTTAATATCTCTTAATTGTTTATATCCTGCCTGTTACAAATCTTTGTGAGGAGTGTTTGATAATCATATTTGAGACAGCATCGCAATAAACATGTGTATATCGGCCATTCTATATAGATATCGAAATCTTTGACTTACTAACATCGGCATTGGCCCCAAAAATCAAGTATCGGTTGAGCTCCAATCTTTTATGTTCCTGCCTCTATCTAACATTCTCTTAAAAACAGAAAAACATCAATATGTATCTTTTGAGAATCCCTTCCAGGCTGTTCCGGCACTGTTTCTAGTTGTTAGAGTGCTGAGAGAATAGGAGTTGTCAGCCCTGCCTTGCTTCGTGGCGCTAAGCATATGCTGCTGAGAGCGTTTGCTCTCCACACACAGCTCACTTTCTTATACAAATACGCACACATCTGGAAATAAACAGTCTTGCGGGCATATACGGCTATGGAAATAAACAGTCATATGTGCTTTTGGACATAAATGCTTGCACATACCAGCATGCAAGAGCTGACATGTATACCTCCAGGGGCCCCGGACACCTTGAAATGGATACAACACATGTACAAGATATACTTGATATTTATTGACAAGGATGAGTCCCACAGAACTAGCGTAAACACCAAGGGAAAGCCTGTTGCCCAACACTTAGACATTCTGTCTTGTGAAATGTACTGTCCAGCCAACAAAACAACCTAACCACATTCATGAGCTTTAAGCATGTTCTACTTAAACACTTTATTTCATTTCTTAAAATTTGATTCATTACAGTAAAGATTTTTTCAACTCATGTATCCATCCACACTGTCCTTCTCGCACCATCCATATCTGTTTGTTGTTTGTTTTGGATTTGAATTCCAGGCAGCAAAGCTCAAGAATGTAAGGCTTTTGGCAGCCAATCCACAAATCTTGAATGAGTCGAGCGTCTTGAAATGCACCACCAAGGAAGAGTTCTCACAACAGTCTCTGCATTTCAAATGATAATCAAACTCTTACGGCAAATAAAGCAGACTGAAGTGCTCGTTGATTGGTCACCTATCGCGAGCTCTGCAAGTTACTGATACTGACATCAACTAAAACCAAAAGCTGCCTGGGAGGTAGGAAATCTGTGTAAAACTCGAAGCATGCAGGTGAAAGTAATGTGCAGTAATGTCAGGTATAAGCTACTCACAGTCAAGGGGCTGAACAAAGGAAACCACCAGTATGGTCCTTGAAACTCTGGTCTATTTTGTGAGCATGTCAGCTCATTAGCCTCTTATCTGAGGAAGGACTGATACAGAGGGTCAGGATGGCCCTGACTACAGGGAGGTTTTTTTTGCTAGACTGATAGATGAGGATGTCTCCGATCCGAGGCTGGGCTCCTTGTAGGGGGGCCGGGGCCACGCTCTGGCCTCAAGGAAAGAGGGAGAGAGGAAGCCAAACAGGAGGAGCGAAAGGGACATGACAAGGGGGGTGCCGGTGATATATTGTCAACGATAACTTATGGGGATGCTGCTCGCCTGCCTCAGAATGGACTTTCTCAACTCTACTCAAAGAAAGATAAGTCTGAAGTACTGACGAACGTCAGAATAAACCAAATCTGGGAAAAGCCTTGAGAAACTTGTAATTTGGACGATCATTAAATAGGCAGCCTTGGTTTACATATATTCAACAGATACAAAAATCACATACTTCTTGACATCAAGGTCACAGCTGCGAGCCTCCACATCAAACTATTCACACTATTCAAAGATTCACTCTGCTCTCTTCTCTCCTACTACTTCTGTCACATGGTAATTCACTTTCAACCCTGCAAGTCGATCTCTTTGAATTAAACAACAGCACTAAACGAGGCAAGTGTCCAGAAAACCTCCAGGGCGCACTTGAAAGAGGGCTAAAGGAAGAAAGTCCTTTCCCTAAATGTCAGTTCATTTGACTGCCAGCTGTCAGTCGGAGAGTTTGCCTTTGCAAACGGTCCAGTGGGCAATAGCAGGATAAGATGTGCCACGTTTGGTTTTATGTCAAGGGGCCACTGATCCACCACCAAGCTGGGTGATATTGACCATACAGCTTCTCATTTAATATGAATGACACCTACCCGCTTGAGGACAGAAAGCTAAAGAGCCAGAAGCTACAGGCCGTAACCCTCCAATGTTGATTACTGCACAGACTGACCTCCCAAACCAGACAGCAGATAATTGCATCCTCTCGCATTTGAAAGTCACATTAAAGGGCTGATAATGGAGTTCTGGCTCAGAAAAGAAGGGATCACTGGAGCGGACGAGAGGAACAACGGATTTGTCTTTGGCTAGGAGGGGAAATTGGTATCTGCTTGATTCATAGCTAAGCAGACAAAAGATGTCCTCTCAACTGGCGTGCATTGTTAATGGTGCGTTGCTTTTGAAAAGGGCCGAGCTACCTGTTCCTTGTTGAATAGGGCTTTTTGAGGAAAAATGCCGGTGTGCAGATAATAGGGTCTGTCGCTGATGAGACGCTGCTAGTCATGCGGTATCAGTCACTGAATGCATGAACATGTGACAAAGGTCCAGCAAATGGTGAAAAAAAATGACAAAAGAAAATATCTTGCCCTACTAACATCCTCCGCCGTCCTGTTATTGTCAAATCAAAACGAGGCACAACATCAGAATCAAAGGGTAAGAGGCAGAAATGCATGAGATGCGAAGCAAACATTCCAAAAGATTCACAACAAAGACAGAAGTAAAGGAGGATAATGATGCTGGTGTCCGACCCTGGGATGATCAAGACAGCCACTTTAAATCACAGGAGCAGGAGTTTATGTAACGCCTCTATCATCTAGCCTGTCCTCACCTAAAAAAACAGCTCAATAGGTCTTCTGTGCGAGCAGCTTAGAGCATATTTATGGTCATTATAGGACAGCAACCTATAGTAGTACACTAGGAGGAAATCAGGTGACATCCACCACCAGGAGCTGCACCTATGCTCTCTGGCATACCACCAAGCATGCCACTGGTACTCTGTTACACTTTAGCGATGATGGAAAGTTACCAGTGAGTTCTTTTAGCTTGCATAATGTAACTAAACTACGTCACGTACCTAATGTATCTTTCACATTAGTAATGCAGTTTACTTATTACAGCCCAGACCATGATTTTGTGTTATACCTAGTGTTATACCTAACCAAGTAGTTTGGTAGCTGAACCAAACGTTATATTTTATAAAATTACTAAACTATGCTATTACTAAAATGCGACTGCTTCTCAGCGTTAACGATGTGATAATAAAGGTCCACTCGGCTGGTACTCTCCATCAAATATAGTACGCTGTAGTTGTCACGCTGTTATCAGAATTGTCATGTATTTCATGCAGCACCAAAACATCTTGGAAAAAAAATTCTCTCAGTTCACTTGCAAGTATCTGGAGAGAACTGAATATGGTTTGATTAAGTTGCGGTCAACAAAGGGTACCAACCACAGGATTGTGTGACAGTAGGTTTACGGAAACTAACACAATTTAGCACGCACCGTCTTGTACCATCATAACATATAAAGGCAGCACCAATACTAAAAATGCGCAGCACAGAATAGGATAGGAACGGCAAAAGACCAAAGTCATTGTTATTACCCTGCAATCTGAACTCCATTCAGACACAGTGACTGGAAGTTTTAGAGCATGGGTCTCAAACTCGCGGCCCGCGGGACGATATTTTGTGGCCCCCACCTTGATATGAAAGTTTAATGTTAGTGCAGCCCGCGAGTTTTATGTGTATGGCACTTTGCTGCATTGTGTGTGGAAGGTCCCTTTGCACACTATCTATGCGGATGATTTGTTATCATGACGAATCTGCAAATTAACGATCAGATTAATGACCAACACCGATGTTACGTTGGCGATGTCACTGAGGGGAGTGGACCTCCGACGGGGCCACTCAGCCAGGTGGTGGTCGAGGCTGGGCCAATGGTCGAGGCTGGGCTGGAGCCTCATCAGGGGTCTACCCGCCTCAGTGATGTAGCCAACGGAACATCGGTGTAGGCTAGGATGTACAACGCCGCTAGCTTAGCAACGCCTGCTGCATCCATGGAGTTATTATCAAAAATAATAGCCAATAAATAACGCCTCCATGGCTGCACCCCATGGTTTGTATATAATAAATAAATAATGGTGTCCCACTGTCTCAGCTTCATGCACTCCACGCTTCTCTGCAATGATGTGACATTCACGGACAAATCATTCGAAAAAATCTTTTGGGTGTATGGAATGTACCGAAACTTTACGGAAAGAGATTTGCTCATCAAAACATTTTACTTCATAGTAAATGCCTCACACAATAAACCTTACAGATATATTTCTATATGATATCATTTGAATCACTTGTTTCAATGTTTGCATCACTTGTTGTTTTCAAATGTAAACACTATAATAACTGCAAATAACAATGAATAAAACTAAAATAATAATAAATAACAATGAATATCAATACATAAACGCAATAGGCAGTGTATTTATTTAAATGAGAGAATGCAATCGTCAAGTCATACGGAGGGTCTCAACTGCTTCCTCCCTCAAGCCAAATGTGGCTCAGCTACGTGGGAGGAAGTGCTGCCAGAGAGTAGGCAAGAGAAGCCATGTTCAGAAGAACCGTTCATGTTCTTCAATGTTCCATTCATGTTCGGGACGGTTCATGTTCAGAAGAGCCCATTCAAGTTAAAGAACTGTTAATAATGACGTTTGAGAAGATGGGATTTTTTTTAACAAAGCATATTTTGTGGAATACCTGATGCGGCCCAGCCTCACCCAGACTCTGCCTCCAGGTAAATTGAGTTTGAGAGCCCTGTTTTAGAGTATCTCTGCCATCTGAGCTCGGTCCGGAGGCTGTTCTGGGCTGTGTTGCAGTTGCTTGTTTGTGTCGGCCTGTATAGCAGTTAATGAGATCCCCAAGGAAACTGTCGGCAAGCAGGTCACAGACTGCCCCACCATGCATGACCTTTGACTCACCTTTATCCTCGCCACATCATCTTGTGAAAGTCTAAAGCCTCAATTTAGAGTTGATACCACACGCAGTCAGAGAGTTGTGTATATTTTGAACACACATACATGCGTTTGTTCAGGACAACAAGAGTGATACGTAGCCTGCAGTGACATAGTCGGTTCACTGGTACAATTAAAAGAATAAAAATAATGATCATATAAAAGGCAAAGGAGAAAGCTTAGATGCAATTAACCTAGTTTGTTGTATATGAGCCATTTTGCGTTTCAATTTAATTATAGTTTGTAAAATATTTTTTCATGCACACGTCAGCATGCACAATATTCGGCGAGCATTAATTGTACCATTCACGCCTGTGCTTTCCCTACGGCGACATGTCAAAATTTCTTCAATGCATGACACCCATTCATGCTACCACAACGTGTCCTCTCTATGCAGACAGCTTGACACAAATGTAGCGTTGCTGTGATAGATTTACCGTGGCAGCCTTAATTATACGGCAGCAAATTACATACAGTATATAGAGTAGGTATGACATCAGACTACGGTCCTTAATTCTGTCAGCAAGTACAAGTATCCAGTATACGTATATAGGAGGGAGCAGGAGGGGCTCTCGTCAGAACATATTTCATGAATGCAACAGGTGAACACATCCCCCCCGTTGCATCCTCACACACAGCTCACATACTTAACAAATCCTTCCTATGTCTTATTAAATCAGACACACACACACCAACGCTGACACTACCAGACACCCTTTGTTCAGACAGAGACCTCCAGGGGTGAGTGTATGTGTCTATATGTGCATGTCTGTGTGTGGCATTGATCTTCAAGCTCTTTGTCTTGTCAACTGTCATTTTAATGAGGCCTACATAAAGGAAGAGGTGCAGTGGCCCTGGGAGCTCACTGCACTGCAACTTTAGAAAACACATGCAAAAAGACAAAACACAAGCAAATTAAGAAAACATCTTCATCAATTTGCCAACGCATGTGCAGCATTTAGAAAACGCGCTGCAAGGACCACAACGCAAAACATTAGAAAACAGTGATGCAAATAGACGGAAACACAGCGGAAGTGTTTCCGGAGGACATTTTTTTTTTTGCTTCCAGAGGACACTTAGAAGTGATGCACACGTCAAAAATCAAAAACACTTACCTTTTATCTCATTTTCCAACACCACTGATGGAAAGAGAACCTTATTAGCGTGTCCAGACGTGTGCATAACTTTTAAGTGTCCTCTGGAAACAGAAAAAAAGTGTCCTCTGGAAACACTTCCGTTGTGTTGTGGTCTATTTGCATCGTTGTTTTCCAATGTGTTGCGTTGTGGTCTTTGCAGCGCGTTTTCTAAATGCTGCGCATGTGTTGTCAAATTGATGAAGATGTTCTATTAATTTGCTTGTGTTTTGTCTTTTTGCATGTGTTTTCTTAAGTTGCAGTGCTGTGAGCTCTCAGGGCCACCGTAATGAAGGCCTCGAATGTCGTTTTATAGGATTAACGATATAACTCAAGATGTAGCACGATGCAAAATCCCAAGAAAGCTAACTCCTCCGCACCACAAAGTTGATTGTACCTCATGAAGGGTAAGCAAGCGTTAGCAAAACGACGAAGCACAGGAAGCGGTTTGGTGTACTTACCTGCAATTATATATTTGTGATCTTCAGAGGGCAAAGAGAGAAAGAAAGAAGACGGGGAAAAAAGACAGTTAGCAAAAGTTCAATGTCAAAAAAGCACACAAGACACGTCAGAATGTGGGAAAGGAGGAGGGCTGAAGCAGAAAGAGACAGTCCAGCGTGGGATGGATGAGTGACAGGAAGTAGATAAAGGAGGATGAGAGGTGATCACAGAGCATGAATGGAGTCTCTTTCACACGTAATAATCAGTTCCACTGGCAGAAATGTGCATGTCAAAA
Organism: Spondyliosoma cantharus; assembly: GCA_900302685.1. NCBI lineage: Eukaryota > Metazoa > Chordata > Actinopteri > Spariformes > Sparidae > Spondyliosoma > Spondyliosoma cantharus. The sequence goes on from OMLP01045553.1 coordinate 21,104, forward strand.
TGCGAAAACGCCCCAAGATTCAATATATACCGTCACTTCCATCCCGCAGTGTTTTTGCTGAGGTACAGAAATGCAAAACAGGATGAAAAAAAAAAAAAATGATGAAAGTTGCACAAAACTTTGGTGCCGACAGGAAGGTCGAAATTAATGTCCCAGAGCCCAGCGCCAGCAAAGTGCTACAATTATGAGGTTGGTATACCTGACGACACCCACACACCTCCACTACACAACCGACAAAGATTCACCGCAGACATACAAAATCATAAATCTAGCTCATGTCCTCTATCTCACACAAGCAGGCTCACACAGGCCAGTCAATCTGCTGTTTGCCCAGCTGATGCAGATTGATGGAGAGCAGTGTTGACAAGGCATGTGAGGGGCTCATCCATAAAAGATGGGCCGGGGCAGCCAGAAACTGGGAGCTATTTACAAAGGAATAACACAGAGACCACAGAGCTCCCTCCATCGATTATTAACCAGGAGCACATGGAGACGCTGTGTGTGTGTCCTACATGGACGGCAATCCCTGATCCTCCTGCACGGAGATACTTACTGGAATCAACGTTAGTTTAAATGAAATGCTGCTGCTAAATTGCCACTGTTTTGTAGCGACACAAACCAACAGCATTAGAGACTGGGAGAAGCTTCATGAGAAGGTGAAGCGGCCAAAGACGACATGTATCCTCATTCAAATCTCTCGGCTCGCCATTTTCTTTAAATCCAAAATGTTGCCAACGTGGTGGTGTCCTCCATGTCTGTATGTTAAAGCAATGTGTGCATGTTGCTCCATCAGGCCAGTAAACCTGTAGTAACCTCTGGCCTGACAGTTAAGTTTGGATTTTCTTTTCAAAATAAAAGCCTGAAGCTGCCGTAACAGCTGTTCGACATTTGATGTTGTGAAATATATTGCAAATTGCTGCCAGCATCGCAGTATTCGATAATATCTTATATCAGCCCAGGCATAACTATTGTCGTTGCGTTTACCGTGCCAGTAGTCAAACTGTGTGTGCCATTTGTCTGATGTTATACGGTAATAAAGCGTTCATGCCTGAAACATGTCAGACAGCTTTGAGTTAATAAGCTAGCATTTACATTTCTCTTTTCAAAACATCAAAAATGACCCCCGATTATATGTAAAGTGTTGTATCACAGTTTGAAGTTTGTTATCCTGACTACGCTAATCTACTGTGAAACACCCTGTCGCTTTATCCAGCCAGTCAGAACTGGCACCATCCAGACATAAGCCTGGTTCATTAATAGTTATTCACCCACCGCCACAATAGCGGTCAACTACGGGAAAAAAAATCCAGTAGTGGTTCCGCACAATAACCTCACACTCCGACAAAACAGGTGTTTTGATGGGTTTTGTCCCGGGGCGGGTATTAGCCCAGTGTCAGCTCTCCTCCTCTGTTCCACCCTCTTGCATTTCTCTAGTCCTGCTTTCTCTGCCCTCGTCTTGATCCTCATTATTCCACACTGGGGTCTTTTGGGGAGCAAATGCTCTATTATCCAAAGATGGAGCTTAAGACAACTTAAAGCTCCGGAGGAGTGGCTATTTATTTGGGTTGAAAGACAGAGAGAGAAGGAGGGAGTGTGTGTCTGGCCTGGCGTTCCCATATCACTTAGGCTAATGTGATTAAGGGTGAGCGAGAGGGGGAGTTAATTTAGCTCAGAGTGTGTTGGTTCCAAGTGATTCATGTCGGGGAGAGTCGAAGGGGGAGAGGGAGGGATGTGGCCGGTCACAGGACTTCCTAAAAACGCACACACACATTTGCGTATGTGTGTGCAAGTCCCTGGTACCAAAATTAGCACACATGAATGTGCACACACAATTGCTCATTGGTACCACCCAAGGTCAGAAAAGTGTTCCTTTGATTACATTTCGTCCTACTCACAATTTGCTTTCATTTAGCTGTCAAACGTTTAAATGCAGCTCCAGAGCCCTGTGAGCCACATGGGGATTTCAGGGGAGTTTATATTGGATTCTTCATTTGCTCCGTTAGAACGATTTAGTGGTATTTGATCAGAAAACAAGCTGTATAAAACAAAGAGCAATGATTAACGACCGCAGATAGATGGAAAAACACAAAGATCAAAAAGACTCTTCATTCATGACAAAGAAAAGTCACATTCAAGCAGCTAGAACCAGCAAATGTCTTACATTTTTGCTTGAAACGTGACTGAAAAGTTCTCTTTTGATCAACTAATTGACTAATCGTTGCAGCGCTGGTTTAATCATTAGGGCCACGGCACAACAATCAATCATTCTCCAATGAACACAGACCCACACAGATGTTTGGTGTGCCGAGGCTATCTGTCTTTGTTCGGAATTGTTTGGAGACGTTCTTGTCAGATTTGACATCCGTGATTGTCCGTGTTTGTTCAGTTTGCCATGCTTTCAAACCGACTACTACCTCAACGGTACACATCTTAGCACATGTATCCTCGCAGCGCAGCTCACGCTCGCCCGCTGGTTCGAGGTAAACTCCCCTGGAACAGCTGTGTATTTGCTGTCGTCGTGTTGAGTGAGGTGATTTGGAGGAATTGGCCTTGTTTTGGACCTGAGCTCGCAAAAGAACAGAGATGATTACAAAACCAGATATGTCTTTCAAAGAAGACGAAGATAAAAAGCTCCCTCGTGTTGTTTTTTTAAACTCTGCGGGCTCCAGATTTTGTTCAGAGCATTTCAGTTGGATAACTCGTGTTCTAAATGTTTCTTTTAGCAGCAAAAACAGGGTTTGCTGTCTAGGCTCAAACCTCATCCGATGAGCAAAGCATCTGGAACACACCTCAGTCGGAGCCTACAGGTGGATACTGGCGTGGTGGAAACATGCAGCGAGGCAGGGAGAGTTGGGAGATTTTTTGAGCGGGTGTGTTGGGCAGATGATTGTGGAGAGTGCAGTGCAGCTCGACTCTGAACTAGTTCACTTGTGTTGCTCCATTTATGATAGTTCCTGCATGTTCAAATGTCTTGTCACTTTTAGCTGTTTGGATTTGATTGATTTGATTTGTGTGCCATGGGAAGTAAGCGTGAGACACGGAAAGACAACTGCCAACATTACAATGTTCCGTGTCGCCGTGGAATGTTTGATGGTGAGCCATTATTTCTCAGTTTCTGTGCAAATTGTAGCATAAATTAGTAGGGTCAGGTGTTTTTGATGGATGCTAATGCCTTTTTTTGGCACTAGACAACAAGAATTTGTGTTTTTTCTTGATTTCAGTGGTTGCCAAGTGACACACAACATGTTCAACGTGTCCGACATCGCTTCTGAAAAAAATCTGTGTATGTTGGGAGAGACAGCTCATATCTATGTTGTATCTAGTCTTTGCATTAGGGGCATGAGGGATGGACGGTGACTTAGGTTTACTCGAGCAGCCGGAGTGCTGCTATAGAGGCAATGGTGGGTTGGACAGCAGTGTGTGTGTGTGTGTGTGTGTGTGTGTGTGTGTGTGTGAGCAGGGCCTCAAACATAGCAGATGGGCCCATTGGATTCTCAATGGCTTTTTTTGCATGTTGCCACCCACACGCACATTATATGGACAGGGACAGCATGTCAATGGCACTTCAGACTAGAAACGCTCGCACTCTGCATCAAAGGTTTATCTACAGCGAGTTTTCAAAGAGCCGATGAACACACAGAGAGACACAAAGAAGGAGATCTGGTCTCAATATTCATGAAATGTGTGCGCCACACATCATACGTGCGGCTCCGCCTCTTAATGCTATTAACTGTAGAGACGGTCACACGTGGAGACTAAAGATTTGGCTGTGTTTATAACAGGGGAAGGGTTTTTTTTGTTTGCAGCTCTGACTGTAAAGAGACCCCCCTCCTGTGAGTATACTGTCCCCTCTCAAAAAAAAGACCCAAAAGGATTTTACAGACAGGAAGAAAAACGTGTCGTCCCTCCCTCCCCCTCTCCGGCTCTATTGTACACTTCAAATACCTCCCTGTGTTTCCACGTTGAGCGAGGCTTTAAGGGGGTAAACTCTTGTTTGCAGAACAGTGCCAAGTCAGACTGTCACCGCAGCGATCAACCTGCTTCAAGGGCTTAATAATTGAGTCATAACTGTGGATGTGTGCTGGGAAACACAAAACCAGTTCATTTTCTGGATAAAAAAATAAAAGTCGGACAAATTCTTTACCTCTTTTCCACAGACTCTCTTATAAGTTAGTAGTAGACATCAACAGGAAGCACAAAAGCAGCCTTTTCAGATCCCCCCCCGATTCAAAAAGGATGTATGGGAGTGTCAGACAACATATGTGTGTCTGGAGTGGAGAGTCTTTAGGTCATCCGCAAAACAGGGCCAAGAACTGGGGAAATGGGGGAGATTTCTAAGGGGCTTGGACCGACTACTGCATTTTCTCACACACAGGACACTGTGGGTTGTAAAAAGTCCTATCAGTTTCCAGCTGTGAGGTGTATACAGCCCTTTCACTGTCCCCTCCCTTTCTCCACCACTTGAATAAATAGAGGCTGAGAAATGGGCCGGAGGGCGAGACAAGAAAAAGCAGGGAAGGATCCTTTTGGTACTTGTTTACCTCTCACAGCACATCCTTCATGTCGCCCCAGTTTACGTGGCCTTGGCGCACTTTGCCAAACAACTGCTCACCAGGAGGAGAAAGCAGAGCTCACATTGCTTATCTTCATTGTGGTGGATTTGCCTCAGCTGACGGGAAATGAGGCTTGAGCTGCTGAGGCCACGCAGAGTGACATCCACCGTCTCTGGTGTTCTCATTTATCCATATTCTGGATACAGTGGTGGAGATGATATGGATCAAGGTGTCAAGAATGTGAGCGTGTTTCCTTGGGAGAGATACAGATTAGGAGTGTGTGTGTGTGAGTGTGTCCACACAGAGTTGGTGAAGGCTAGCCTAATCTCAGAGCACAGCGGCCACTTAGATTTCTTAATGAGTCATTTGCATATGCAGCACAGTGGCACAGTGATTATATATAAGAGAAGATAGAAATGCAAAGAGGGTTTCCTTTCACTCAAGCAGAATCTTTTGACAATAGCGCAATTTCACGCCACGCAAATCTGCAGCTCCTCTGTGGGCCCGGGCCTGCCTTGATTAATTTAGTGTGAGGGAGGAGATTAAACACCCCGAAGCAGACACTGAGATAGACAGCCTGGACTGACTGAAAAAGCCTCGGCTATAATGAAAATGAATTGATACCGCCATACGATGTGGAGTTTGCCTATTTTGATGAATATTTGATTCCCCAGATGCCTCTGAGGCTCGCCCCTGTGTGTGAGCGTTATCCTTATTTTGACAAGGGTGCCACGGACCATTCCTCCCACTCTCAGTTAGACAGTCCATGTCTCTCTCCGTGCAGGCGGCCCCGCAACAGTCGGCTGCTTTGCCTGTGTTGAAAAGTCAAAGGTGGGAGCTGATATGAAGGGGCTCCGTGTTAGCGCTCCTCCTCTGTGGTCCATTTACACCAAACCGTGCAGCTAATGACATGATGGGGAGGTGTGAGGCTGACGGCCCACGTTCCTGACATTCCAGTCGTGGCAAGAGATGACTGTTTCTCCTCAGACCTGCAAACTGTCCAGCCTCAAGGTGCGTGTGGAGCCTCGGGCCACGTCCACACAAAGCTCAAGCTCAATCTTTATATGCCACTGCTTGTTTGGACACATTTTAATGTGCTGGAATAAGCACTTATTCAATCTACAGGAGTAATGCACTCCAGTTTCAAGACAAAACTGCTCCTTTGGCACAACAGGCAGGATTTCATTTAGTAGCTATATGCTATGCCTTTTCTGCTTCTTAACAAAGAAGCATTGCGTTCCTCTAGTCTTAGAAAGCAAAATTGTTGCAGTCCACTCTTGTTGGCCCGAACTTGGCCCAATTCTGGTTTAGTCAGTTTGCTCTTGGCTGGCATGTTGCCGTGGTATGGCCTGCTTGTGGCTCAGCTCTGGCAAACAGGAGCAGACCGCCAAAGTGCCATCATCCAGATCTGGAACAATTTTGTAATCTGGGTTTCGACTGTTTGAGGTAGGGTCATAACGTTTTTATTCGTTCACAGAGCCACTGAATCTCTTCTATATCCTGATTACCTTTATCTGGCGCCCTTTGCTGTTATAGGAGTGCCAGTGGTGATGACTCTGATAATTAACAAAATATTTGGACTAGGTTGGTTCAGAAATAATGCCAAACTCTATTCTACTCTGAATACTCTACTCTGTTCTATTCTTGCCCCGAATCCTGTAGCGTCATTCAACTTCAGGCTTTCATTAGTCAAATGCTCATTTCTTAAAGGGAAATCTTTGGAAGAAATAACTCAAAAAGATTTTTTTCACCTTGCTAAAAGCAACAGAAACGAAAGCATTTCACTACAGACCCACTGATACTTGCCAATGACAATATTCGATATATTGGCAAATATACACACTTTTTTCCCTCAAATGTGGGGATCAAACACATATTTTTTGGCATTATCATTTCTAACAAAAGGTCTTCATATTGCCACATATCCAACTTATATGTCGACATCAACGTATCTGTAATCGGCCAATATCAGTGGATAATGTCAGACAGCCGATTTATCATTTATGCTCTAGATTTGACTACTTGCTTGGTTTTGTGCAAATATCTTTTATGTATTAACTATTAGTGAGTATGGAAATACTTTAAGTTTAAGCATGGCCTCAGACCTCCCTCAGAAAAGTCCACTGAACAGAGTCCAAGAGACAAAAGGTGAAACTTGGCTTTTAAAAGGACACTAGATCACTCCAAAAAGTGCCATCTCATATTCAGCATGTCAAGTGTCTCCTGTGACAGCTAAGCAATGAAGGTTTCCTCCCCAACGCATTCATCAAAAGGATCAGGATCAGGAGTCCACAGTTAAATGCAGGCTTGGCATGGCCATGCTTCCCAACTGGCCTTGCTGCGTAATTCAACCAAGCAATTAATGTCTGCCTGGTCAAAGTCAAAAAGGCACAGGGAAATGAAAGTACTGGAGCCATCCACAAAGCAATGAGTCCAGTCATGCTTCCCGATGCTGTAGATGACATCACTGAATCCTCTGCCGACCCCCCTTTAGTATATGGTGTCCCATCCTTCACTGCCTCTTCCCTTTTATTTCCACCTCTATCAGAAACACAGCCTTCCCCCCCTTTTAGCTAAATAGGCTGATCCATTAATGGCCCCTAAAGCTCTCACTATTAGAGGAAATGGCTTTTAATTTAGCCAATTATCAAGCTCATAAATTCATCAGCGAACCGAGAGATTCACGAGAGCGAGCGCAAGAGCGAGGGAAAATGAGGCGAAGAAGGGGACCATCGCATAACCCGTGACCTACTTGGGAGCTTCTACAGAGGTATAATTATCAAAAACACACATAAACAGAGGACCAGCACATGTGGTACGAATCAAGCAAAATATCTCATCCAATCATGAGAGATGAGAGATCTGAACTGGCGATGAATGCAGACTGAACTTGTTCACCAGCAGGCAGAGGACGTGCAGAGGACAGTAATTGAGAAGTGTAACGTCCTTGGCTGCTGAAGGTACCGGCACTGGGCAGATGAGGGATATTATAATTTGATTCATGTCCGCCCACTAGCAGAGACCACTGCGAGATCAGCCTGCTGCATTTAAAAGGCAAATGTCTACAGACGGCCCAGTCAGGATTCTGACAGCGAAGCAAATCAGGCAGGAAAGACACCTAAAACTGAAGACGTGTTGCTACAAGGAAACTGGAGTCTTTCACCAGATAAGATGATGGTGGGTCGTACGAAGATAAGCAGTCAACATTCTTCAGCAACTCAGAACTAACATCATATTCTGTGTAAGCAATTATCTTAAATGGCTATTTAATCTGTTTAGGATGCTGTGCTGCAGAGCTGAAGGGCAGCAACAGAGCATGTCCAGTCCAGACTGAGGAGTTCTCGATCAACAGGCATGCTTGTCACAACCCTAACCCTAATCAACATTTTCAGAATCAATTGATCATTTAAAGGCGCAATATGTAATAAGTGGCCACATGTCGAATTCATACTCTAATTAAGTGGGGGCAGCTTATCACCAGAGAAAGTACTAACTGGACTGACTTTAATTCTAGTCTCGCAGAGCCAGAACTCCAGATGAGATCTCCACAGCGCTCTGTCAGTGCTGGAGAAAGGTCTGGCTGCACCAATTATAATTCAGGTGTAGTGGGGCTCGTTTGCATTTCTGTAAACCAATCACAGTCGTCTTGACGACAGTACACCTGCAAAATAGTGTTTAGAGGAACTTCTGTGGCATGTGTAGAGGCGAACCACGGCATTAAAATGGCTAAATCCCTGCAAGTTACCATTGGTGACCAGGTTAGAGTTGGACTAACTTGCAATCTTCAGTGTGTAGGTTGTTAGCCTGGGGTTTATTGCTGGTGTTTCCTGTAGCGACTATGAGTTACAGAACACAGTTACACACATATAGCGGAAGGCAGGAGAACGCAGACTGGAATAGGCAACCAATGACAAGTTTTATACCAGCAGTCTACATCCAGTCAGTCACACTAATTTTCTTTTCAATTCATCATGTATTAGGAATAATCAAAAGAATATTTGACATCTTAATTGTGACTGGAAATAAAATACACCTACAGTTCTGATTTTTGAGTTGTGCTTCCATTAAAAAAAAGACTCTTTTAGACAATCTATTGCTCAGAATATTTGCAGAAATCTGTCAGTGGGGAGAGATCATTTTACTTCTTTTCCAGAACATATCAATACAGTACCTTTGTAAGACTTAACTCAAATCAGCACTTGATACTCGTGAATGTGTCAAGATACTGACACCTTCTTATCTTGACTCCTAAAACAAAAGAGCCTGAAGCTGAAACTAGCATTTTTTCCTAACCCCGAAAAGATTCTCTGAGCATAAACCTAAGCGAACTCATTAAGATGGAAATGTTCCAGTTTAATAGCAGGTATTGTTCCTACTTTCAATGAATGCGCCGCAGCTCTATCTGCAGCCATACCGACAAGCCATTAATATCCATAAACGTCAGGGTCTTTAGTCATTAGACATTGTCTCTCTATTCTCCAATGGAAAAGCAGAATGGGACGTGGACAAAGCTGCTGTTTTTGTCTTGTGTGGGGCCAAGATAAAGCACCCAGTGAAAAGGTTGCCATCCATCTTCATCCGCCTGGCATGTGCTTTAGTTACTTCCGCCCTCAATGTAGCCTGTGTCGCTTTCTGCTCTCCTCGTGAGTCCGTGTTGGTGGGTGTGCGTGTTGTAAGTGGTATCGAGGTTAATGAAGTGCATCCACCTTTCTTCCTCTGCAAAATGAAAGCGACTTCATTAAGAGGGGGCTGCCTCTGTGTGCTGGCGGTACAGAGACACCTGAGGAGGCCATTCACAGCTGCACACTCGGGACGATGATAGAGACGCCTGCCTGCACATGTCCGCAGGCAGTCGGTGCTGCCACCTGATGCAAAGTTCCATACAAAATATTTCCTCTGCTCAACCAGATACTTCAAATGTTCTTGACGGGTTCCTTTTTCATACTGGTTTCCATGACAGTTTAACTGAGCACCACCAGGGGTTGTTGATCAAGCCGTAATGCTGTCCCAGTCAGGAATTCAACTGCCTTACGGCCAAGGATTTCCATGAGCACTGGAGATTATGCTCAGCGCTCACTCTCGATAGGTCGGTCTGACCATGACCTGTGTCATACATCTGGAGAATCAAGGAAAAGCAGAGGGAGGACCCACGCTGCAGTGGCGATATCAGCGTCACGTACTGCCGGTGTGTATCTCTTCTCCTCTCCCTCATCACTGTCTTTCTTTCACCCCTGTCCTTTTCCCTATCTCCACCCCTTCCTCTCTACATCCTTTCATCTCAACCTCCCACGCATTTCAGGTCACCGGGGAAGCAATCGTCTTAAGTGTTCTGGCTGACAATGAGAGCTGATGAGAAACCTTGCTGTGAGTGCTGGCTGGCTAAGGTAAGCTCCTGATCCAGCCTGCACTGCATACAAATGCAGGAAGCTCATCTACTACCTTCTTTTTCTGGATTTTTTTTTTTTTTTTTTTTTTTTACCTATTTATCTATCCCTGCAGAAGACAAACACATGAGCTTCCTCACCTTAAAACCAAGGTGCATCAACAACTAAACCTATAAAGGAAAGGGCCAATTAATGCATATTCTCAATAAATATTTCTACCATCACAAAACCAACCTGAGAAGTCTCAGTTGTGTTTCAGTTTGCTGAACTGGATCCACTGCATTTTTCCAGTTTAAAATCAGGCCCTGTGTTTAACGTCAGTGTCTGTGTCAATATCATCATACATCGCTCACTCTAATCTCTCTCCAGCCTCCTTTAAAGAGCAGGTCATTACATGTGATAGAAGGTATCAGCCACAAAGGCAAGATATTGCTGACTCTGCGCACCTTTCCCATAATCCTCCAGGCTCAGGAAAATGGCTCATCCATTTAATCTAAAATAAAGGGCGACAGAGGTTGCAGCAAGCGGGAGAAGCAACAAAACCCAATCTAAGGTGGTGGTGAGGAACCTTCCTCCAGCAGCTGCTCCAGCAGTTTGTCCTTCAGGTGATTGATCTGTTTGATTTTACATCAACACAGCCTTCATTCGTTCACCCGTCCAAACCAGCTGTCGGAATTCCAAACTATCACAAGCAGGAATCTGTAGCCTCCAACCTGCTTTGAGCATGACTTCACCCAAAGACAAGTCCCTGCACAGCCCCGGATCCTCCACACTGAAGAAACCTGCGAGCATTACCCATGAATGATAACTCCACTGACAACTGTGGTCGACGGAGGATGTGACAAGCTACAAAACTAATGACACGTATGACAGATTGACGATTCCTGACGACTGTAGCTTGATGAACTAATACTTGCTTGATGCTGGCATCGGCAAATCAATCTTGGCGGTGCTTCCTCCCGCTCTGACACGTGTCATTAAACAAACTTTAAGTGCCAGCAGACAAATTGAAGACGGCAGTAAGTTATGAATGTTCTCTCACACATCCATTTGTCTGCCTTTAAAACATCAAAATGAAACTGAGCTGAAACTTGACAAGCATCGAGGATGGGTTTCAGTATTTCTCCGGTTCAGCAATATTACAAACAGAATACCATTATATTATATAACCCAAGAGGTATAGAATCAAACTGTGGATTGATATCTTGTGCTATTTAGAGAAGCTGCCACTGCTGCGCTGGCAGAGTTGAGCTGCAGAAAACTTTTACAGTTGCAGTCTTTAAACCTAGCATTTGTGCAACTGATGGACTGTGCACAAGAGTCTGAATTAACACCAGTGGGTCAATGTCAATGAGCATGAACTCAGGAAGGCTATTCACACCCACCGTCACAGACATTGTTTGAACAGAGACGAGGGGTTATGGCCCCATCTATACGACCACCTCCTGTCACGTGACCAACACTTTCTATAGGTGAGGTAACTGAAAACCGTGACTAAAGCACTGGCTAGTACACTAAGTTTAACTATCTGTGAAGGTATCGGAGCCACAACGATTTATCAGTTTTGCTTTTAAATTCATCACCAACATTTCTGTTACTTGGTTAAACAGTGTAGTAATTCTAGATAATAGTCATTTCTAATAAAAAAAAAGAGTCGAAATGATCTGATTCCAGCATCTTAAATGTGAATATTTGCTTGGTTTCTTTACTCCTCTACGACAGAACAACTGAATATCTTTGGCTTGTAGACAAAACAAGACATGTGAGGACGTCATCTTGGGCTTTGGGAAAAACTGATTGATATTTTTCACCATTTTCAGACATTTTATAGATCAAATTACTGATCCATTATTTGACAATGAAAGTAATCTTTAGTTGCAGCCCCAGAAGAAATAGAGGATTAAATTAATCATTATCACTAATTGCCCTCTGACGTATGAAAGTGGTCTGAAATTGATCCTGCCATTTGGTTTAGGAGAATAAAATGTTCTGCAACTACTTTGTTCTGAAAGTACGTATGTAGTAATCAAGCCTTTGCTGGTTTCTTATGTCAACATGTACGAGGATCTTTACAATATTCAGGACATCTTCATGAGCAAATCTTGCAAGTGGTCAAAAAATAAAATCCCTTCCTACACTACAGTTATTGTGCAGCTTTATGGCAGCTGGCTTATTTACTTGTGCATACTTCCTTGGATTAGTCTGTACTTGAACAGTTATATATTAGCTCGGCCACTATTTATTATTGCATAACCTCAGAGGGGTTTTTAAATGGTGCTGTAAATCAGCAGTGTTTAACATAGAGTAACTTCAATTAAACCTTACTGGAGTTGGACTAAATTGAAAGAGAACAAGTGTTTAAGTTTACAGGCTTTGGGGCTGTGTAATGACGTGCTGTTATTTGAAACAGCCCCGCTGTGGTTCAACTCATTTTAATGCTTCATTTTCTCTTAGCGAACAAAACGTCTGAAGCATGTTTTAACCACAGACCTCATTTCAGGCATTTTAACCCAAACTCCATTCAAAATCATAATTGCTTTTCAGTCGAGGGGACCCACGCAGAGAACAAATAAAGCTATCTCCCTCCTGGGTTTTAAGACTCCAAATCAGACCACTCTATTAGCAAACATGGGCAGCCTCGTGTATAATGGACCAGGAGAGGGGTGTATAATCAGCCTAATTGGCTCTGGGTGGATTTAATAACATCGCAGAATAGTCATGTCACGAACCACTAATTAAATGCTGGAATCAACACGCTGCCTCATACACCGAGCCTCTGATGTGGCGTTCAGCGGCCATGCCTGAGGGGTTAAAAATAGGCGGGCGAGTGCTCTTGTTAGAGTACTCTTTGTTAGTGTGCGCGCATGTGTGTGTCGGACCATCCCTTGACACTATCATCAAGGGTTGTAGCAGGTGTGCAGGCAGGCACAATGTGATCCAGCTACACAGATCCACACAGGGCTGAAAGTCTGGAGAGCTCGGTCCGTGAGAGGACGATCTCTGTCAGGTGGATGTGTGTGTGTGTGTGTGTGTGTGTGTGTGTGTGTGTGTGTGTGTGTGGCGCTAATGGCTTTGGGATTGATGAGTTACTGGTCAGCTTTCTGTTCCGAACAGAGTCACTATTCATTCCATTATTTTTTATCTTAACAACAGTTCAACTCCAAGTCATTCAAATAGCAATCATATCAAAAAGACAAAAGTGAATGTCGTGCATTTCTGCTTGATGAATATTCTATTACTCAATTATCTAAAACTGTCAATTAACTCATAAATGCATCAACTAATGCTTTAATTCATTGCTTTATTGAATCAAATCGGTCACAATAAAATCCATTATTATTACATTAACTACAACCAGCATGCTGCTGTCAAGTTCTGTATTGTGGTTTGGCTGTAACTAACACTTGTGTTCATTATAAATCAATTAACTGATTATCTTAACCAATTAACTATTTAGTCTATGAAAGGTCAAACGAATGTGAAAAACTTCTAATAACTCTTTAAATGTCCAAATGATGTTTAGCTTTTACAGAAAAGTAATGTTTTAAATCATTACCTGTTTATCTGTCAGCAACTTGAACCGTCTGGCCTACATTTACAGAGGATTATAACAGCACATAAGAAGGCGGGTTTACCTTCCCACAGTACACTACATCCCTGGAAACATTCTCTCCAGGGTAAATGTAGTTTCCTCTGACCTAAATAAAAACTGCAAAGAGGTAAAAAAAAATGCTCAACAGAAAATAGTTTGGTTCGGAAGATAACATATGTGCTGTGGTGGCCGGCCCTCTTACAATAGAAAAAGTATATATTCTGGCTCAAATTCTTGTCCCTCTGATGCAGATTGTTTTCCTCCTCGAGCCCATCAGGTTAATATGACCAACGCTTAACAACTCCCAGGGACAAAAAGAGCAACACTGCTGGAGCACCAACGGAGTCCTTAAAAGCCAATGTCTGCGATACAGTGGAAAACCAGAGCTGACCTCAGACCGCAGTGTTTCGCAGGCCTGCAAACAGACCGACCACAGTCTTATTTAACATCCATTAGCTCCCCAACATCTCCGCCAGCCAGTCGCAGATGGCCCAGGAATAGAAGAAATCCACCTGTCTCTGCTGGCTACACTTCCAGCTGTAAGGAAGGCAACAGAGAACCCTGCAGAAAGTCGTGTCCCTGTGAGAATACTAGCATCCCGGCTCATTTAACATTTAATGTCAATCTTAAAATTGAGGGTTGTGATATGATGCACTAACCACTCAAGCAATAATTGTGACTTTTACTTTTTACTTTGTAAGATGACATCTGTGGCCTCTGAATCTAATGCTTTAGCATGACTTTTGGAGCCACAGCTGGTGTGCCCTGCTTACGTCTGGCAAGAGATACAGAAGTATCCACTGCCATACTCCCGGACTACAGAGGACTTATCATTTATTAATTCTTTCTTCTAAATGTATTTTATGAGTAGAATAATGGGGCCACAGTTGTGTTGTATAAGGACTAATAGATATTTTTTTGTCTGTCCCAAATACCAGGCTGTTGACCGGTATCAGGTCAGGTCAGGTCAGTCAGTACCGGGCCACAAAAGCCCAGTAGGAACTTAAGACAAATCATTTTCATTCACCATTAAAATGTAAAAAAAAAAAAAAAAAAAAAAGATTTATTTACACAAAAGTGTAAATACAACAGAAAACTTATAGTTCATGTTTCATCCGTGTTGTCAAAAACATTCAGAACGTCTGCACTAGAGTATAGCATGAAAGCTCCTGAGCTGTTTTGACTACATTTCCCATAATCCTCATTACATTACATTACACTACATTAAATTCAGTCACTGGCCTGACTCAGCTTACTGAAGCATGGGAATGAGGGCTTGGCTGCAAAATCTGCTCAGCACAGATAATTCAATTAATAACAGGAGTTAGAGGAGGGATGTGGGAGGACGGTCGGGATGTGTGTTTGTGTGCGTGCACATGTTGGCCGAAGGCATTAACCCTCAGAGCTCCTATCGCACAGACACACACATGGCCAGCAAGCCCCATTGCCCCAGTATTTTTGGGCTTCTTTCCAGTTTTACCGCCTGCAACTCACCCCCATCCGCGGGGTGCTGAGCACCCAACAATGGCCACCTATGTTCCCACAGGGAGAGCAAGAGACATGCCGCTAGGGCCCTGCACTCGACACACACGCACACACACACACACACACACACACACACCAGCCTGTGTGTCTGCCTGCCTGTGTTTGTGCATGCATACACCAAGTTTCCAGCGAGCAGTAAACTC
>OMLP01045555.1:21806-38596 GCA_900302685.1 Spondyliosoma cantharus
GGATGGTGAAGTTTTTTTTTACTTCCCCATTTCCATTGCTGCTGACACACTCAGCAGCAGTGTTGCTGTCGTCTTTAACAGTTAGGGTGACCGTGCAGTTCACTGTGTGGTTTGAGACGGTGTTAATAACAGTGTAGTCAGTGTAGTTCCTCAACAGTGGCCATTTAATGGTGGGTAAAGGAAGCCCGTCGCTGACACACACACAGGTCAGCACCTCGGCTTGAACCTTACATTCAGAGTGTAAGATCTTTGGAAAAGCTGTAAACACACAAGCAGAATCACAGCATAATAAGAAAATGCTGATGGTGTAAAATATGAGCATAAAGCTTCTTTTCAACAAGATTAGTACAGTCTACATACACATCACAGTTACATCAGCATATACAGTCACAGTTGTTTCCAGGTGTTTTGCTGTACAGATGTACTGTCCAGAATGTTCTGCCGTCACACTATGGATGACGAGTGTTGCAGAGCCAGCGTCGTCCTGCAGGTCAGAACTGGGCTCATTGTGTAGCTCTGTGGTGGAACCAAGTTTAGTCCACGTAATATGAGATGGGGGAAAACTTTCAACACTGCAGGTCAGATTCAGAGCTCGTCCCACCTCGACAGTTGTATCACCAGTGATTACAGGTTTCTTCATATCTGTGAAGCACATTTTACACAAAATACATTGAAATAAGATAGCAGCAAGAAACAGATGAAAAATGATTTGGCAAATTAAATAACTTGTGAATATTTATAACCTGAAGTCATTATATACTTTCCACTAAAATAGATCTCAATATTTATCAAACACATAAATAAATTGAGAGAATGTCTGTCAAACATAAACATACATTAAAATATTATTGGTCCAGTTGCATTAGACTTCTTGAGATAATAACATTTTTAAGAGTCTAAATAAAATAGAGGCATTCATTGTGCATGTGGTAAGACTGTATAAATATATGCATATTGGTGTCTAAATATATATAACATACACTCATATAATGAAATCTACAGCAAGTATATAATTAATATTATATATACATAATACACACAAATTAAACTCTGTTTGTACAAATAATTGTATTCATCCATAGAGTAGTAAAGCATTGCATTTATGTATCGTGTCATTTGTTGCTACCACTGGAGGGCGACACAGTATAATGGTTCAAACTCTACATAGTGGTTTCAACAGATGGCACATGTTTTTATAACACTAATCGGCCTGCAGTCTATGCTCATCCACTTCGCGATGGCATTTGTTAGCTTCTCTTGCCTTTGTTTATCTATACTTCTCCCACACGCTACATCTAACGTAGTCTACCGAAGCCTCACTCCACTGTCTGTTTCATTGAATGATTTGCTGGTATCAACTGTGTGTTTTGCATTTAGGTGATATTTTAGACTGGAAGTACTCCGGTGATATGAAAATTCAACTTGGCAGTGGTTACAAATTACTTTGGTTCTGTCGACTCAAACTTTAAAATGAAAATGGCCATATAAAAGTTCCGTACCCGCAGGATTTTGTGGGCAGTTTTTTTTAATTTTTATTAACGAACAGGATAACATTAATGCCCTGACAGTGGCAATAAGCTTTAATTTTGTATTTGCTTTGATAACATTTGAGAAGTTGAGATTTACACTAAATCTTTTATTTAACTGCTACTGTATAAAAAATGCTGATGTTAAAACAACAACAAACAACAAATGTTATGGCACTTTCGTTCCTATGGCAGAACATTTCAAATAAAATTGCGCTGTACACTACTTTTGAATTCATTATTGGATTTTGCGTATGCGAAATGCGATTAATCGTGATTAATCAGGGAAGTCATGTGATTAATCGCGATTAAAACTTTTAATTGTTGCCCAGCCCTACTAGTAATGTTTGCCGTGCTGTTGTCAACTACCCAGGAGCACCAAAAAGTCTGTGGAAAAGATGTTTTCATGATATTCGTCAACAAAAACACCAACCATTCTTTATCTAAGGTAATATGACTAAATCAAATTCATTGAGTATATCATATAAAATGTACAGGTAAAGATCTGGTAAAAGGCAGGGGGTTTGTAGGGACCCTGAATTTGGCTGCAGGATTTTCACCAAAAAACTAAAAGAAACATGCTCAGCTACTCAGTCAGTCTATATTCTGTCATTAGAATTGAGAGAATAAAAGAAAATTTCGTAGTAATGGGTTGTTTTTAATTGGTTTACACAGTGCAGATCAGCTTGTTTGAATCCTTTTCTGGGTCATCTTAAAATGTCTTTGAAAGTGAATCTTCAAAATGTTATCTGATCTCACTCTGTTTCAAGACTAGATATGTCTGACAACACAACACAGTTTTGAACATTAAACTGCTTCAAATACATAATTAAACATTAATATAACACAAACATCTGAATGGTGAAAGAATAAGCAGAACGAACAAAGTTTATTCAAGTTCATTTAGACCATCTTAACGTTGCGCAACTTGCTCCGATCAGTATTCTTTGCACGGTGTTTCTTTAATCGTTTCTGCTCGAGAAGCGTCTCTGAAGCCAAAATCCGCTCAGCAGTATTTCAGCGCTGTGATCCCGACTCGATCCTCGCCATCTGCCAGACGCTTGAAGTTGCTTTACCCAGCGCCAACCCAACTTCAATGTTCAAAATGTGGAATGAGAAAAATGTTTCAACTGTCTTTTTATTTCTCACGAGAACATTGGATCCAGCTCTGGATGTTGGGACTGTGCCAGACCCAGGAGGTGTTTTTATTTTATATTTGTTTTGGCTTATGCACTTTTTTCTTCAGGTTGGATCAAGTATCTTATACTTAGACTTACATTATGTCTTTATACATATTTTAAAACCAAACTGAAAGCGGGGTTACCAGGGGAGGGTTCACTTTTATTTGTTTTACAAATCTGGACCTTCTGCTCGTGTTGAATGAATAATCACACGTAAAGACCCAACAGAAGCTCAGCTCCGCTTGTTAGGGTTTCTGTACTCTGTGGGGAGGCTTGGACTACCGTTGTCATGCTTTCATTAGCAGGTGATTTGGCTGTCGCGTGACATTTAGCCGGCCCTGCTGTGCAGCTGAGAGATTATCGGCCTCCTCGGGTGTCAGTAATGTGATCCAGGCTGTCGCCAACACATTCCTGTTCACCACAAACTCTCGCCAACCACCATCCAATTCTGACAAACAACAATGAAAGGACTTTTCTTTGAAATATTTTCATAATTTCACCGTTAAGGGGTGTGTTCCAGGCAGGAACTTTGAATATCGTACACATTTAAAACTGGGTATTCCTCCAGGAACATGTGTTTTTACTCGCATCTCTAATCTGTTGTAGCAGCTCAACACAAGCATAAACCAAAACAAACTAGTAAAGAAGATCTTTAGTTTAGAGGTTCAAGGCTGCCAATATTAATCAATCAATGGCTCATTTTCACTTAGGCTCAATTTTCATTTGTCATCCCATCTTGCCTTTTTGCATGATGTGTGACAAAATTGAAATTTTGTTGGGATTAAAATAGAAAATGTATATATGTTTAGATGCAAGGATGCTTTTTCAAAGTTAAAATGGAACTTCTAAATGGACACACTTCATAGTCTACTTCATCCAGTTAAAGAAACAGACTGTTACAGTTTGAATGTGGTGATTTACTGCTTTTTATTTTATCATTATAAATGAAAGACTTCTCTTTATGTAACTGTTGATTGGACAAAACTAATGATGACAAGGTACCCTTTATGCATCTGGTTATGGGAAGTTGTAGCTTTTATTTCATAAATGTACTGACCGGTTATTTTTAATGCCTGTAACCAGGTTGGATTGTGATTTTTTTTCCTGGGTTGGATAAGTATAAAAGATGAAATGTCTTCCGTTATGTCGGAGTGCTGAAGATGACACGAGGAGCGTCACAGTCCGAGGAGAGAAGCTGCTCTATAGTCTGGTGGTACATACTTTACTTTGTTTCACCATCATATCACCCTCATATTACAGTTCTTGATGCACACACTAGTCAGATCGAGATCTATACGACAGTGGGTGCTGCTCATTCCGTTTTTGTCCACAGGGGCCGCCAGAATCAACCACAAATGAAATATACTTGTGCCTGCTTTAAATGTTTAATTTATCAAGCAGTCTATCAATAATTACTTGTTTGTAGCTATAAATTGATTCCATAGAATGATTCAACTAATACTTGATTTCATGATCACATGATGCCTATTATTTTCTCAATTTATTGCTAAATATTTTTTTCCATAAAATCAAAATCCAAGTTTGGTTAAAAGTTTGGTCCAGTAGTTTTTGTGTAATCCTGCTGACAAACCAATCAACAAAAGAAAAAAAAAAAGACACGGATGAAAACATAACCTTCTTGGCTGAGGTAATAATAAAAACTGTCCATCTCAAGTTCCCATAGCCTGTGGAGTCGACGTTTTTATCTGATGAACAGTCCAGAAACCACAAATACACATTTTAGTTCCATACAGTATAAGACATAAGAAAGCCAAAACATTTACATTTGTGAAGCAATGACCAGATATATTTCTTTATAGGTGACTTAAATACTTGTGAAAACTCTCATAGGTCATTCAGTTAATCGGTTAATTGACTAATCCTCTCAGCTCTAATAACAGATGGTTTATTTGTTACCCTAACTTTAGCATTGGAGCTAAAAATAAAGAAATGAGTAAATGAAAAAACCTCTCTCTGTATTGTGATAAGTCTCACAGTGCCTCGGTGTGTGTTGCCATTGATGCATATCAATGTCAGAGGTGTTGGCTGGTGAAAGCTCCGAGGTGTCACATCAGCAGTTAGTTAAGGAGGAATTTCTCCTCCCTGCTGGCAGCCTGAGTGTCGGCCATCTGTCGTTCTGTGTGTCCGTCTGAACACAAACAGAGAGACTGAGAGCATCTCTGGGACACTTTAATGACCACATGCAGGGGCAGTTGTTTTTCTTCTCCACTGTTCACACCAGCTCAGGCATTTTGTTGGACAACAGTTCTTAGGGCTTAACAACATCTGCCATTTGGTGGACAAGCGTTCTCAAACTTGCATGTATTTTTAGTTGAGCATAACACCAAACCATCTGCAGTGTGGTTTCTGTTTGTCGGTCTGTCTGTGGTTGGTCATTAATTACATATTAATGTCATTTTGTCTTTAACTTCTACTTTTAACTGGCATTTGAGGAAATTTGATTTTACAATTGGATGGAGGTGGACACAACAACAAAGGACTCAACAAAATAGTGCCTTAATTATTTTCACTTTTGAATAATCTCAAAAATGATTTTATTACTTTCCAGAGTCTGAGGTTACATCTTAAAATTACTTGTTTTATTCAACCAACAGTCCAAAAAACACAATATATTTAATTTACTCTAAAAGAAGACATCACATTTCACGTTTGCGAACCTTGAAGAGTAGATTTTCGATCAGTTTTCTGTCGGTTCAATTAATCAACAAACCATTTCACTTGCAGACGCAACACATTTTTTACAGACCAAACACATCCTGTTACCACCCGTTTTAAACGTTTCGTCCTCTGGTTCTGGTTCGTGTCATGTGCTGGATGGTGGTTGATGATCCTCCATTGATCCTGCGGTGAGAACTCTTTTATCTGATCTCCCGCTGCTGCCTTTCACACAGAGGTCAGAGGTCACAGTTCAGGGTTGAGAACCGAGTGGCGCCGCCGGAGCTAGCGGTGTCTCGCTCAAGGTCAGATGAGGTCACAGGGATCGAAGGTGGGGATCCTGTGAGTCCAGAATGGTCTCCTAGAAATTATATTTACGTATTATCAAATTGTTCACATATTTATGAAGTTATAGTTATTGTAGAGTCCAGGGTTCGTGTCCAGACCAGTCCTGTTAAATTGAAGTTAGGGAAATTCAAAGAGACCATGATTGTCCTCTAACATCGAGTGGATAGAGATTGCAAGATTGCTTTTTTTGGCAGAAATAAATTGTCAGCAAACATTTCACAGATATGTTCAGTAAAGACATTTTTTTCAACTTGCTATTAGCAGCATTTCCTCATTATATGAGTAGAAAATTGAATTTGTTCGCCTTTGTGTTTCCCTCAAAACATATTTGCAGGGTGGATTTATTAAAGACAAATGTATGTAAACATGAATGCTTTTGATGTTGATTGATTGCAGACAGCGTAATTGATGTAATCAGCATTTTAATCTTTTCAAATATTAGTTAAAATTCTATAAAATTCTGTTAAAATAAGTGGATTTTAATAAGGCTCCACTGATTTTGAATAAAGTCGGATGTTGGACATTACAGTTTCCACCAAATGAGCTCCGGTTCCTGAACCGGTTTCATGCTATTTAGCGAACCAGCCCACGTTTCCCACCAGTTGTTAGTGGAACTGTTGTCATCTATGATGCATCATTAACGGAAGGCATTCCACACCGACCTGCAGAATATGACATGCCGACTTTGGTTAAACTACAGGTCTAAAAAAAAAACACTGACTTTTGGTTCCAGCTGTGATAAAACAAATTTTGGTTCCAAATATGTTTGGTGGAAATGCTCTAAATGGTTCAAAATTACTTGCACGAACCAGAAGGGACCCGTTTCCATGTAGATGGAAAAGGGGCATGAGTGTTACTTGAACACAAATGGCAGTTATCTCTCTTGGCAATTCCATATTTAATTAGTTTTGGCTTTTTTTAAAAACCTAATAGTATACTTTATATATCAGTTACTTTACCCTCTAATAGGAGCTACCTAAAGCCAACCAATTTAGAAATATGGAGTTGGTAATTCAAGTTCTGAAACTAAACTCTTACTAACAGTCAAACGTAGTACATTTGATGATGATGGATGCTGGGGGTCAAAGGATTGTTTGTCTGTATAAACTTGGACTGATCCTGAGCTGAGGTGTGGTGAGGTGGCAGGACGGTGTGAGCTGTTGGCCGTCACATTGATGCATCAGCAGGAAGAGTCAATAAGTGAATGTTGACTCAGCAGCTCTGTTTGCTGTCAAACTTGAATGGATCATAACAGAGCCAACGTTCACTGAAACTCAGCTGCTGAAAGGTGTAAAACTCAGCTGTTTTAGTAATGTTTGCCCTCTCTCACATATACAGTACTTGTCATCTTCTTTATCATATGCATTCATGACAAATTATTCAGATTAACTAGAGTATATGTTCCCATTCCCTATTCCCTCAGGTCTGGACGACAGCCTGCAGCAGTACATCCCATCCTTCCAGCAGCAGCAGGTGGATGGGGAGAAGCTGCTCAGGATGACCCACCAGGAGCTGCTGTCTCTGGGTGTGTCGCGGGTCGGACACCAGGAGCTCGTGCTGGAGGCCGTGGATCTCCTCTGCGCTCTGGTCAGTAACCTATTCAGTGATCGTAGTTATATGGGCTTGATTCGTCTGAGTAGCACGTTTAACTAACAGTCAACAACCAACAACTCCCAAAGCTTTCTGGGTGAGACCTACAGTTCAGTTGGCACATGCTGCGATACAGACAGAAGTCCTGAACTAAATCCAAACATCTGTTTTCTGTTACAACCAAAAAGCTTCCAGAGGAAGCTTCACACACCAGTTATCGCCAGTTATCTGACTTCTTTGGAATTCAGAATTCACCAGAACTCCTTTTATCAGTCACCTGCAGTCATGTTGTACCACTATAGACTACATGCTGTAGTCACTATAGGAGAGTAAAGGGACATTCCCCTGTTTTTACAGTGGCAGAATACATGCACAAGACCAGAATTTGATCAGAAGGACTCTGTTTGAGGCTAATTAAGTGAAAGTACAAGCTATCCAGGACCACCAGTCCTCATCTGTCAATGTCTAAAGAAGTTCAACAGCTGCAGAGGAACAACATATTTTCCAAATGTGTGAATTTGCCAGTCACATGGTAGCTGATAGCTGTGGTTTATACTGGCTCTGGCTCTAGTGCCAGAGAATGTGCTGATGTAAATAAAATGCACACTGTTAAATCTTTATGCATATGGCAACACGCCCCCACACTGCGGGCTTTAATACCTCTACACTGTAAAACAAAAAGACTTGAGATAAAAATCCTTAAAACCAACAGGATTACCTGAAAAAAACTGCAAGTCTTTCACAGATTGAAGAAGTCTTTTAAAGAAAATGAAAAATTAGTATCCACATTTTATATTGACAACAATAAAACATGGCATCCCATCCTGCTGTGACACTAACTATAATTTGCTAAAATTGCAACAAAAAAAAAGGCAAACGTTTTAAACTGTTGATTTTAAAGTACCGTGTTTGACCTCAGCTGAAGCCGACCTCCCATGATGAGAGCAAAACATTTGTTTTTAGTCTGAAACAGATAAAGTGTTGACCCGCAGACAGAAGCCCTCAGTCAGCTGTTTATGAGCTCTGTCTGTCTGTGTCACAGTGAAAAGGAGGATTTACAGTCAGCGCTGAGGTTTACTGGTGCAACTGGGATGAATGGTATCCAGCAGGCTTTTAAAATGGAGCCTGACACTCTGCTGTCACCGTTGACAAACAGTGGAAATAAAAGGACAACTGACGGCAGCAATGAGACGGTCACTGTTTAAAGTTGTGTTATTGAAGATCTGTAAAGCATTTGTTCTCACAGAAAATATGAATGAATACGATGTTTATTTCAAGATATTTGTTTTAAATATCGGGTTAGAGAGATGTTGGTTGCAGTGTGGGATTCATCCAAACAGTGTCAGTCATTCAACCAGTAAGTGGAAAATGCGGTAATTAGTTGCGATAAGTTTAATTCTGATGTGACTCGGCTGGTTGGAAATAAAATGGTGACATTATATTGAAGTAAAGCAGATCAACTCCAGCAGCTCTGGTTCCTGCTGGGTGTGCAGGCAGAGAGAAGAGCTCCAATTTGAACTTCAGTTTAGGTCAGTGGCTTCCAACTGATCCCTCCTCGGGGCCAACATTTCTGCTTAGTCATGAAGCCATGGACCACACATTACATTTTAGTTTGATCTGTCTATTCTCTCTGCTGCTCATCCTGTTCAGTCTTTCCCAGTGCACACTGAGGAGGAAGCGAGGTGGACCTAAAAACAGTTCAGAGTTTGCAGTTAACCTAACCAGGCGTGCTGTGGACCACAGAGTGCAAAGGAAATCCTCACAGAAAAGGGTAGAACATCGAAAAATTCCCATTAACATGAAACAGAGCTACATTGAATAAGCTGTTAAACCGATTTCCCCCCCAAGCCACCAGACACCTTTGGCAGAAACAGTAATTTTACCTCATAGACCACAGAACATGTGGCTCTACCGCTCCCTCGATCATTTAGTTTTTGTTTTGTTATGGTCTTACTTTTTTTTTGAAGGGTTGCTTTGGATTTACCAAAGTTACACAATAACACAAAACAAAGTAACTGATCAAGGCAACAGTAGGCGAACAGCTCCTGTGGCGAGGTAAAATTACTGTACCAAAAGAGTTTGGTATGTCTACTATGGTATCAGTACCTCGTTGAACCCCAGTTCAAATAACCAGAACTATCCCTTTAAAGGCCAGGAAAAGATATCATCACTGTCATTTACTTGCAGTGACCGATTGAGTACGTAAACAACAGTGTGGGCTATTCATTTGAAAAATCTGAAGTTGTGTTTTTAACTGTGAGTGAGAAACTTGGAACTCTTTCGCATATTTAGTGAATATTTACGTTATTGACAAGTTTCTGCAAACCATGGATACGTTCAAATTTGTAGATGGCATACGTGCTTTATTGACATTTCTAGCCAGTTCGAGTTCAAGTTTGAGGCAGCATTTAAACATTCGTAAGAGTGAAACCACTGGATATTTGTAACAAGGCATCAGTACATTTTCCAGCTGAGTTTATGAAGACAGAACCAGGGATTTTAAGCCAAAACATGATATTTTTACAAACCCTAACCAATTGCTTTTTCTGTCTAAACTTAACCAGAATTTTTTTCAAGTTGGAAACACAAAGTTGCAACATAAAGAAATTTAAAGTTACTCCATATTCACTCTTTGCAGAAACATTTATTCTGGTGACAGGGTGGCAACTTTCTCCTTCTGTTCTTGCTCTCCCTCCTTCATGCTGTCCTCCTCTCTCTTTTCGATGAGCAGGTTGAATGACGTTTGAATGCCGGTGTCTTCAAATTAATTTTTAGAACTGTAAGTTCACCAAAGTCAGACCACAACGTCCAGTTCTGGTTGGAATAATGAAGGAGAGTGATGCACTTGCTCATTTGTGTATATTCTAACTCTGTAACTCTTTCACCCATATCCCATGGCCTTCCTCAGCAAATAGAAAGTATAGAACTTTATTCATGTGACAACATGCAGTCGAGGAGAGATCACACCCCCTGCCCCTGCTGTTGATGAATATAGATGAACTAAATCAACCGAACAGAGTCATGAATAGATCGTTCATCAGCAGCAGCTCGACTGTTTCGGGAGAGTTTTCCTGTCGGACTGAATTGAAGGTCAGCTGACGTGTTGTGGATATTTTTTGCAGCGCAGAGTTTACTGTTCTCTGGTGTGGAGCAGGAAACAGATGTGACCCCTCCCACCTGTCAGAGAGACCCCCCACCCTTCCCCTGACACACATGCACGCACACACACACACACACACACACACACACACACACACACCTCGAGAGCCGTTTTGTTCCAGCAGTAGTTTCCGTTGGCTGTTGATGATCAGCAGAGACTTTTTCTGCTCTGACTTTAATATTCCAGACACCGTTAGTTTGTTATGAACAGAACAGACAAACTCATCTGAAGATGTCACCTTTGATTCTGATCAGTCTTTTTATCATTATCTGACATTTAATAGACTAAACAAAACACAGTCGGGACATTAATCAGTGATAAAAAAATCATTTTTAGCTGCAGCTCTAGAAGAGAGTTTCTCTTCAGCTGCGTGTCTTCAGTTTTTCGATGCAAAAGCTTTTATTTTTTATATAGATTTTTTTAGTTAATTGAAGCAAGACTTGTGTGTCTAAGGTCTGACTTCACTTCGGAGCTCTCCTCTGATTGACATATCTGCTGCTGGTGGGGTGAGATCATCTTACTTCAAACATGGTTTGAACTTTGACCTGAAACATGAGTATAACTCCTGTCATGTTCTGTTCAGGTGGATTTAAAACATTTTTTTTTTTCATTTTTTTTTACAGTGCAGTCAGTCAACAGGTGGAGTGTCAGTTTGCAGATGTTTTGAACACCTCAAACATCTGAGCTGCCTGAGGCGAGCCAGCGTGTTCACACGTCAGCTGACAGAATAAATCACGGATCAGTTAAGACGAGAAGAAGAATTTTAATCAACTGCAAGTTATTGATAAATGGAATGAAAAATATGGAGAAATGCATCCTGATGCACACATGACTTCATATGTTGTGTGCTGTCAGACCCCTGGTATCTTGTGCACCCTAACATTTGTTGCTTGATTGAGTCATTGATTAACTGATCAACTGATTAATGTAAAAATAATCTTAAGGAAAGTATGAATGAGATGTTCCAGCTGCAGCTTTCTCTACTCTGTCTTTGTTGTTCATATGTAACTATAGTAACCAATGAGTCCTTATTGAACATTCATATCTATTGGTCACCATTATTGATTATTATTATTATTATTATTGTTTCAGTAAACCATGAAATGGCTCTCTTTGGGTCTAGTTTGTGTGAGGTTAATGTGGTGTGGAATATTTTTTTAGTCAGTCACATCTCCATGGTGACTGGTCTGTAGGAATGTGTGTGTGTGTGTGTGTGTGTTGGGGGGGTCGGTTGTTGATCGGTTGTCATGAAAGTCTCTTCCCATCATTCCTGTGTATGACGTGAAGGCTGTTGTCTTCCTGACCAGAGGTCATCGAGGTTGTTGGTTCTCTGAATCTTATTTAGAACTTAACATGTTCTGAAATCAGCAAATGCTACAAATAATTTTTTCACAACAGCAGTTTATTCAATCATGAAAACAAAAAGAGTTTGACTATTTAGTTTGTTTAGGTAGAAAAACAATCTGTCTCCCCCACCAATTTACATAAGTATCGCACTTTTGAAAACGGAGTTTACAGAGTGCTTTGACAGTCAAGCAAAAGCAGGAAACTCGGGAAGACAGTGTTACGGAACAAGCTCTCAACAGTGGAGCCAAACCCGAGGAAGCCTCGTCTAAGGTGACTCAAAACAAGAAGGCAGAACAGAAAACGTAAAAACACAAAAAGTCAATATGAGTCATTACAAGTCAAAGGAAAATCACAGAAAAAGTAATGCAAAAATAGAAACAAATAACAGAATAGAAACAATAAAGGAAGATAAGAAGACGACAGTATTATTAATAATAAACAGTATTTATATAGCACCTTTCATACAGCAGGTTTAAATCAAAATGCTTTACAATAAAGTGAAGAAACAAATTAAAACAGGCAAGGTAAAATAACACTATGCATTAAAACTGAGCAATCAAATGAATAAGCAAAGATTGGTAAGCGAAGGACAATAAGATATGCAGGCCTGGACTGGACAGGAGAATTCCTAGTGGCTGGTTGATTGGCCTGGAGGGTCAAATACTAAATGAAATGGGTCAATTTAAGAGAAAACAACACAGGGTAGATACAGTCTGTCACTACTTTGGGATAATAATTCAGGCTGGGATTCTAACCAGTCTACCCCTAAAGATATGTTAAAGAATAAAAAAATGACAACTGGAGAATGACAGTTAATTTAATGAGCACTTGGTACACCACTGGTACATGATAGAAGATCGAGGCAGCAACATTGATTTCACAGCCACTAATGATATTTCACCCTGCAGCTTTGACATATAAGATTCCTGTATATTAATAATATATTGATGGTGTTTAAATTGAACATCTATGTTATATTTGTATTTGTGGTCGGACAGAACTACGGTGTGGAGTCAGACAACCTGAAGACTCTGGTGGGGAAGATGAGAGCGGCGCACCACAGCCTGAACAGCGCCGTGTCGCAGCGCAGGAAGAACCCTGCCTACCACAGCAAGATCTCCCATCAGCCCTCCAATGAATTCCTGACCGCCGTGGTCGAGCTGATCGGAGCCGCCAAGAGTCTGCTGGCCTGGCTCGACAGGTAGACGCGTTCAGTTCACAGATATCATTTATACAGACAAACTATTAACGCTACCTTTTAACACACACATTGTATGGAAGCAATCTTTAATGTGTTTTTGCATTGGTGGAAATAAAGATTGAGTTTTATTTAATGTGTCAATCAGTGGGACAAACATGGTGATGCGGGTGCATGTTCTGTAACCCATTCTACTCACTCTAATCTCCTGTTTTGATCATAAGAACGGGTGGATTTAATATATTTCCATTTTTATTTTATGAACATGTAGATCCACTGGAGTAACGTGTCAGCTCCCACAAGTCTACATATTGTTTCTTTAGTAGTTGAATTATTTTGTGAACGTTCACTTTCTCGCCAACAGTCGAGACGTTCAGATCGATTGTGCACAATAAAGCTACAGCAAGTAGCTCGTTAGCTTAGCTTAGCTTAGCGCAAAGATTGGAAAAGGGAAAACAGAAACCCATTTACCAGAACCTCTGAATCTCACTGACATGTTATATCTCATTTGCTA
This sequence comes from Spondyliosoma cantharus, assembly GCA_900302685.1. Classification (NCBI taxonomy): domain Eukaryota; kingdom Metazoa; phylum Chordata; class Actinopteri; order Spariformes; family Sparidae; genus Spondyliosoma; species Spondyliosoma cantharus. The sequence continues at coordinate 35,347 of OMLP01045555.1, forward strand.
AAAGATGTACATAAACTAAATTTAAGAAACCTTTTGTGGTTTTAAACTAAGCCAGAATGAGAGACTTATCAATATACTTATCCAACTCTCAGCATGAAAGGAAGAAAAAACAGAGCATATTTCAGAAAATTTAAAATGTCAAACTATTCCTTCAACATCATTTCATTTCATTCCTAACCTAAGTCCTTATCCTTATCCAAAATAATGTTGGCGTAATATTATTTATTGAACATATGGGTATACAAAGTATTTGTATCAAAGTGACGTTAAGAGTTGGAATAGAAAATATCAAATACAAAATAAATACACTTTCAAGAACTGTTCTGTCACCTCCTCAGTTTAACTTTCAGAGAAAAGTTGTTTTGACTGTCTAAAGCTGAGCATTTAATTCAAATGTATTATAATTATTTGGACACTTTCTGTATATGTATTAACCATCCCAGATTGTTCTAAAGATCCCTGACTATCCCAGATATTTGTAAATTAAATTCAGGACAAAGTGCCAAACTGTATTACAGTGGCCTCTCGAAAACATTTATCACAAATCTCGATAATCGAAGTCAATATATTTGGATCTGGGAAACTGGCTTTCTGTAGGTGGCACAGTAGATCAGGACCATACAAGAGAGAAAATGGGATACATGTGTTGTTTCTATTCTATTTAATGTTTTTTTGTATTCAAATCATTTAGTTATTTTATGTATTTGCACAAAAAACATTATGCATTAAAGGAGCCAAAAAGGTTGTGCTTGCAAGATTTACAAGACACCTCGTCAAAAAAGGAATCAAATTCTAAATGTGTTAAAGAAGAAAACACTTCAGCATCGATGGAAAACACCAGATTTGTGTGATGATGAAGCCAATGTGAGTTTTATGGTCCAGTAGGTGTGTAAGAGGACATAAAACGGTGGTAAAAGAGCAGCCTCTCACACACTCTCACTGTCTCACACTCACAGTTATTAGCACTGGTCCTCGTTAATATGCGTGCTGTCTGTCTGCTTCTCGACTCGTTCAGCTTTTTCTCAGCTTGTATCAGCTTGAACAACATTCCTGCTCGCTGCAGCTGTTAAACACTGACAAGTCGCTGCACCGACGCTCATAACGAACCTGACATCTGTCGTGTGTCAGATCACTCAAACGCTCCTCGAGATGAAGAAGTTTGTTTCATTGAATCTGAATCTCACAATGCCTCCATACCATTTAGAATCTAGACAATTGCTAGAACAAAAACTTCAGGTCCAGTTGAGATCTGCAGCTTTTGGAGGTCGCAACTTTAAAAAGACATGAGCAGCAGAAGATGATGAAAGATGTTGAAATAAAATGGGGATTGAAATGTATTTCTCAATCAGAGCGCAGAGAGCTGAAAAAGCTTAAAATAGGGATATGATGATCACAGAAGTTGATATGGGAGATTCTGACTCCTGTAACTGAAACTTTTACCCCAAAAACTCCCCGTGCTTTGGCTGAGCAACCCATTTCTCCAAACAACAGACACGTTGAAACTTTACATTTCCTTCGGTTCTCTTTTCAAACTTATATTGTGAGAACGCCATGCTTATGCTCCGGTTATGTTAAGCACAACAATTACTTGATTAGAGTAAAGAAAAGGAAAGGTCATGTTTTGGCATAAAATACCTGGTTTTGTCGCCACAAATACAGCTGGAAAATGTCAAACGTTTAGTTAAAAATATTCACACTTTCAAGTTTCACACTTACACTCCGGTTTGGCAGACATCCCGTCAAAAATATCAGTTATGTTGCCACAAACCATTTTAAAAAATGTCTCCTTAAAAAAACATTTAGTGGTTTCACACCAATAGATGTTGAAATGCTGTTTCCAACAGTGGTCTCTCATTTGCAGTTGTCTCATCAAAAATATCCAGCTTTGTTGCCACAAACCAGCTGGAAAATGTCCCGTTGTCTCGTTAAAATGCTGTGTCCAACAGTGGTCTCTGGCAGCTATTTCGTCAAAAATATCGGTAAATGTTTTTTTTTTTTTTTTTTACCAAAAACTGGCAGGAAAACAACCAGGTATCCAGAGGTTTAATGCTTGCAAAATTTGAAAAACAGTCTCAAACAGCTCACATATCCAGTAGGGGTTCATGGTTTTACTCCAGGTCATCACACTGTAATTGCATTTTATATTTTGTCTCTTTGCAGGACTCCTCTGACGAGCGCCAACGACTTCACCTCCACCAAAAGCAAAATCATCCAGCTGTGTCTGGAGCTCACCTCCACTGTCCAGAAGGTCAGTGAGGCTCAAACATCCCTGTGGTGGTGTTGATGGTGTTCAGGATGTTTCTGCTTGATTTCACGAGATTCATTGTTTAGAACATCGTCTCTGATGCTGAAAGAGATGAATCCGATGTGTTGTGTGTTGAAGGGACATCAGAGAACTGAAGCGGGTCATGAACTGTCATGTTGTGACCCTCTGGGACTGTTTATTTTCAGGCTTTGATGTCGATGATGATAATGAAACAGATAACTCCTGTTTACACGTGCAAAGTCCTTCTGATGATGAATCTCTTTCAGATATGCGTTTAACCAAAACAAGCAAAAACAAGAGGCGGTTATTACATTTCAACTTGTTGATCCTTTGATTTTGCCCTTGACTTAAATTTCAGCACATTTCTTGTGAATTTCCTAAAATTCAGTCTTACATATTTGTTATCCTTGGATTTAAATTAAAGCACGAGAGACACAAGCAGTTCAAGGCCAGGAGTAAATGTGAAATCACATCCAGGTCCTAAATATGTTTTAACACATTTTGTTTGTTTTGTGTCCTCTGGTGATGATTCAGTCTGTAACAGGTTTGTTCTGGTGTAGGTTTCAAATAGGGATGCACCGATCCGACTTTTTCAGTCCCAATACCAGTGCCTGAGCTTTGTGTATCTGTCAATACCCGATACCGATCCGATACCATTGTTGAATTAATAATAAACTGTATACCTTCCACCTTATACCTTCCTTCCACCATGTGGAAGAGACTAAAGGCACCAGACTTTCCTAACTAAGACAAAATAATCAGTTACCAAACATTGTAAACATGTAAAAAAATATTTGAATTCTTATTTATTTGTTATTAAAAAAAAAAAAACAATTGTGCATTCAAATCCAAAACAGAATATAATCAAACTTCTTAAATTAAAATAAATAAAATGTAGCCGCAGAAACAAAACAGTGTATTGATTGAACATACAATAGTAATCAAACAGTAACCAAACATTGTAAACATGTAAAAAATATATTA
>OMLP01045555.1:38616-55660 GCA_900302685.1 Spondyliosoma cantharus
GATACCGATCCGATACCATTGTTGAATTAATAATAAACTGTATACCTTCCACCTTATACCTTCCTTCCACCATGTGGAAGAGACTAAAGGCACCAGACTTTCCTAACTAAGACAAAATAATCAGTTACCAAACATTGTAAACATGTAAAAAATATATTAAGTGCAAAGTTCCTGCAAACAGGAATTCAAAATTAATCATAGCAGCTGGACCTGAGAATAAACTAATAAAAAGTTGGTCAAACAACAACTCGTGCTCTTCCAGCATGCGACACACGTGCTGCTGACGAATGACGTAGGATGTGCTGTGACGGAGGGGAAAAAAAAAAAACTGGATCCAGCTATTTTGTCAATATCAGGGCCGATACTGGATTAAACCTGCAGAAGTAGCTGAGTCTGAGCAAAAAAAACCCAACATTTTCCACAAATACAAATCTGAGAATGGACTGAAGGTGAAGTAGGAGGTTGGTTGGTAAGTTTTAGTCAACAGAACTTCTCGGTTGTGTTCATCGTTTGGATTACAATAACTGCTTTATTTAACTTTATATTACTCATACACATGATGTAACTAAACGACATGACGACACAAACAAACGTCCTTCTCCCTATAATACTTGTTGGTCTTCATACTTCTCCACCTAATATATGTTAGATATACACCAAATAACTTGTGTGTATGCCTTACTATTTGTGTGGAGGGGATATTTAAGTTGATTTAAGTTACATGACTTAGTTTGTTGATAACGGAAGGAGGACTTTGCTGTTTGCGTCAAAAATCATTTGTCGATCTTCAGTCGTTCACTTGTGTTTCTTGTTGCTGCTTCTTGTCAGTTCAGGTTGAACTGTTGTTGACTATTGAGCTGTCAAACATGACGTGTCAGCCAGCACAACACTCATCACGCAAAATACCCTGAATTATAGCAGCTTTAAGAGCTGAGCAACCTTCTCTTTTCACAGCAGGTGAACCCTTGTCTGAACATGGCAGTAAACTTGTAAAAATTTATGACCTTCCTTTTGTTGAGCTTTACAAGACATTTGCTGGAAAGGTGTGATTGTTCTACTTGGTTTAAAATGTTGTTTTGAATTTGCATTAAACTCTTGAAAAAGGCAGATGATTCCAACAGCGATATAATCAGGTGAAATGTGGAAAGTAGTTTTTAGGATTGAAGTTGTGCAGTTGGTTGTGCGCTGCAGCGTGTCGCCTCCCGTCATGTGAGTGCAGCGCTGAGGCGTCGCCCCGCCGCGCTGTCATGCAATCATCCTGTCAGCCTGTTTGCAGGGAGCTGTTATTTCTCCGACCGCAGGAGGAATCCTCTCAGTGTCTCTGGGAGGCGTTTGCGGTCGCTCCCTCTGGTTTCACTCTCCTGAAGGCTGTCATTTCTCAAATATTTGTTTTCCCGCTGATTCCCATCCCGTTTCTGTTTACCACAGTCACACAGACGGGTTTGTGAAAAGGGAAACTGTGTCATTTCATGTGATGGGCTCGAAATTCTTTGAATTTTAACTTGAACTTGAATTATTTTTAAAAACAAGTAAAATAGGTTTTTGTTTCTGGACTGTGTCTGAATATTGAATGTTAGTTTTGATAAGATAAACTGCATAAAACTGCTTTTTAGTCACTATTCTGCATCCTTATTTATTTTTTTATTTTTTTTATCAAGTCTACAGTTTTTACAGTTTGTGCCTTTCATGCAAGCTATCAGAACCATCTGGGTTATAAAATAGTGAAGAAGCTCTCATGAAGTACAGTTTACTGTCAGTACTGTACTGTTTATTGTCTTCTGTAGCTCTACAGGGAGCTTTCAAAAGTTCCAAAAATATCATAAATCACTATGGGACATGTCACTTCTGTCAGCCATCTTCTTTTGAGTCACAACATGGGAAAGAAGTTAAAAAAACTATATTCTATCATGCAGTGAGTGGAATGAATGGAAGCTGGTAAGAAGTGTCTGAGGAGTGTTGTTAAATGACTTGAATGTAATGATTATACACAAGAGACAAAAAACTGGAGCCACAGCCACAACATCAGATCTGATAAAAGCATTCTGATGTTATAGTTTTAGTTGACTTTTTTGCAACCCATTGTCTGAACAAACCTCACCTCAGATAAATGGACAAAAATAAGAAATAAAAAAATGTGTATTCATATGAATTAATGATAGTAATGCAAAATAACACATGCGCCAGCGTCTTTTTATTTTTTTTATTTTTAGGAGCAAGCGTCTGTGGCAGCAGGTGGCCGCTCAGAGAAAAGACGCAGCATCGTTTTTCAGAGCACTCCGTCTTCTTTGTTCTGGGCGAAGCGATGATATTAACCGTATTTTTGTCTCCTGTGGATCATGTCATGCATCCACACCTTCCTTGCTCTGACGTCCCGATTTCAAATAAAAAAAAAAAAAACAAGCTGTCAAGATACACTACCACTAAACTCCTGAGATTCCCGGAAATATCACCGAGGACCACTTCTGTCACAGTTGATCTGCATTTCTAAACATTTCACCTGGACTCAAATCAGAAGTACAGTTCTGGTAGTTTGCACTTGAAAAAAGACTTGAATCATGTGACTTTCTGTTCCTTGTTTACGAGGATAACTTGAGTCTTATCGTTTTTATATATCGTCCTTTCTCTCTTACAAATAAATACACAAAATCAGAGGAATAAATCACGTCACACACATTTAACTGTTGTATTCTTTATCTGTCTGAACTGAAACTGGAGTTTTGAAATAGTCCTCTTATTTCACAGGCTTATGTTGAGGAAAATCCAGATGTTTGAGTTTTTTGCAGTCAGTCAGTCAGTCTGTCTTTCTGTCTGTTTAATTGCAGGACTGCACTGTTTATGAGATCGAGGAGAAGATTCTTGAAGTGGTGAGTATCGTTTCTTTTTCCTCTGGTTTGGATGTTTGTGTGCATGTGTGTTTCCGATTAGCATCTCCAAACACACACAGATAGACACACAGACGCAGAGGCGGTGGAACACATATTTCCTTTTCCTGTCTTCCGCTGAGTGTCCTGTGTCCCGTGGTTGTGTGTGTGTGTGTGTGTGCGTGCGTGAACCTTCAGGTTTGTTTATTCAGCTCAGGACCATCCACTTCCTGTCTTAGATAACACTTCCTGTTGGTGGTCCTGTTGTTCTCAGAATACTGAATCAGCTGGTGTTAAATCACTTTCACTTAGATTCTGAAGCGACCTCACGACCTCTGACTGAAGTTTTGGTTTAGTCGCATTAATCAATACATCCTGGTGTTCTTGTGACTCTTCAGGAGCAGCGTAAGGGGCTGTTAAGTCAGGCAGTTTCCTTAAAAATCGTCAAAATGCTGTACACTTGAATTCATTATGTTATTCCTTTGACTGTTTGTTATGAGTGTTTTCTTAACTTTAAAAGTGACATTTTAATTGTTATAATTGTTCAGCTGTAGAGGTGCTGGATATGGATATGGGAGTGGTATTGATCTTCACAGCCACCAAAAAATGCCTGATTTTTTTTTTTTCATCAAGAGCCATGCATTATTTCCTGAGAAATTAAAAACATTTAAAAAAAAAAAGACTTTATGTTAAAGAAAGTGAGAAAAAAAATGGATGCGTCCTTTATCTGGATCCACACCAAATGTTAATGGGGTCTTTTCTGGGCCGAGACACATCCTCCAACTGAGTTTAGTGGAAATCCCTTTCACAGTTTTTGTGTAATCCTGCTGACAAACCAACCAACCACCAAACAAATGGACACAGGTGAAAAGAAAACCTCCTTGGCGGTGTTCATTACTCATCTTTTTTCTTTTAATATTTAATTTGATTTCACTTTACTGTCAGAATTTTCTTCTATAATTTGTCTTGTGTCTCAAGACATTCACTACTTCACATAAATAACAAAACTCAACATTTATCCAAACAATAAAACCAATATTGCAATATATATTACATCAGACATTACATACAATATGCAGAGTGATGGTTACCATTTCAACTATACTTTGTGCAACTCCCTGATATTTCTGCTGTCAATATCTTTCCTGTAGTTTTTCATACTCTCTCTCACTTCTAACGGCACTGTGGGTGTTTCAGTTCTGTTCCTCAATGAAAGGCTTCAGTTCAGTTCGTTTGTCCAGGTGACCAAGTGGGAAATGCTACGAAGAACGATAAAGTAGCAGGATCCTCGAGAACAAAAAAGCTGTGACAGCCATGAAGTTTTGTGTGAATACAGTCATGTAAAAAAAAACAGAAATAAACACCAGAAATGTGCATAAAAATGACCAAAATTTGCAAATAAAAAACAAAGAAGGGATTAACTCTCCTAAGTAGCATGCTTTCATGGTTTATTTGTAATTTCCTGTTGACTTCTGTTTTCCTGAGCACCTCCCAGCTTCCCTTGAGCTCAGACCTCCTGCTGAGCTTCAGCGTCTCATCAGTATTATATGAGACTGTGTTCGGTTTGTGTTGAAGATCCTCCTCCTGTCTGTTCAACAAAAACTACAGTGTTGCAGCATTTAGAGAGTTTATGACGTGATCTGCTCTGATTTCTGAGGACTTCATCAGTCATCATCACACTTTTCCCTTCAACACAGAGAGGTCAGAGGTCGGGGACAGGAAGCTTTAGTGCTGCACAGCAGGTAGTTCTTCAGCATTTATAGTCATCAGAAGGGAAGCTGGAGGACCACCGTGCTGCCACTGACTTCCTCCCTTAAAATCTTTAAGAGGTTTGCTGATTTCAGTTTGAAATGTATTTTTGACTTTTGAAAAGGTGTTCTCTGACCCTGTTAAACTTGCTTAGTGGAGTTATGTGCAGAATTTTGGTCCAAATAGAAAAGATTTGACCCAAATACACAATTTATGGGAGACCGAGAATATAGAGGACTTAAGCTGCCAAAATCAAAAACGAATTCAAAAATCAATCAAATAAAAAAAATAACATGACAGAAATAAAAACATCGATGAACTAAAAATGACTAAATTCATCAATAAAATGGAAAGTTAAATGTGAAGGTAGATAAATAGGTGACAGAAACAAATTAAAACAACAATATCTATTTATGTCACATTTTAATTGTTAATTAATGCCTATATTTAGTTTTAAAGCTAATTTTAAGATAATTTGTGGTGGATTTTATGGCATATTTATAACTTAAAATGGCAATTTCTTTCTTTCTTTTTCTTATTTTGGCAGTTTGTAGTCCTCCATTCAAGAAAAGTAGCACATTTTCCATTTTTGGAAACATTTTGAGAACTGTTGACATTGAGCTGTTTTTCTGTATCCTTGTGTGTGTTTCAGTCTCGAGCTCTGAACGGCGTCTGCGAGAAGACTGTGCAAGCGACCTCTGACCCCTCAAAGAGTGAGCTGGCCTGTCTGGAGGAGGTGCACATCACTAACGTCAAGCCTGGCGAGGGACTGGTGAGCTGAGAAAATACAGTTGAACAGAGTATATATACACATAGGGACATCAGTATTTACATTCAGAACGTATCAGCAAGACGTCATCGTCACATATAAGTGCCGAGTACAGTAAAAAGAAAACCCAGAATTTAACCCTGACTTCCCCTGAGAAGCACTAACTGATATTTTAGTGCTGCACCATGAACCACAATCAGCACCGAGGCCTAAACAGAAACATATGGTGGTCCAGTGAGAAAAACCACCACTGCAGCGAGGCATTGTAGAGAAACCACGTCAGGTTATTTATAAAGGAGAGTCATATATACATTCTTAAACACTGAGTCCTTTAAATGTGTCTGACCTTTCAGGGTATTTACATCAAATCCACCTACGACGGGCTTCACGTCATCACAGGGACAACAGAGAATGTGAGTATGCTGATTAAAAAGCTGTTTGAGAGCATCAGATGGACTCTCAGGTTGAGTGTTGACGCTCCAGACTATGTTGTGTTTAGTTGGAGCAATTTAGCTTTCTAACAAGAGTAAAACACAGATTTTGCTCTTCAGTCTCCTGCAGATAAAACCCAGAGGATTCACGCTGGAGACGAAGTCGTTCAGGTCAACAAGCAGACAGTGGTGAGTCAGGAGTCTTTAAAGAAAAAGTTCCACATTTTGGGAAATATTCTTAGCGGCTTTCTTGCAGTTGATCGAAAAGAGGATTGATGGCACTCACTGGTGGTGTGTATGCTAAATATGAACCTAGAGGTGTTAGCCTAGTGTAGCATAAAGACTGAAAAAACAAGGAAACAGCGAGCATGGCAGCACAAAGCAATGAAAACAAACCTCTGATTTCAAACAGTTTGAAATCTGATTTTCTAAATGATGCAGGCTCAGTGATGTGCAGTGTAAACCCACTGTGACTGTCACCCTCTGGTTTGTGGATTACCATTTTGTAGCCTTGAGTCTGGCATAACAGCTGTCTCCATCGTGGTTTTTTGGAGCCAGAGTGACCAAATTTAGACGAGAGGGAGGATTCCCTGATTGGGTCTGACTGACTAAATGATACCTTAATTTACGAAATGAGCATAATGTTGAAAAAGGCTTGAAACTAGAGATTGAGACCATAAACTCATGAGGAAATTGTTTACCGAGGTCATAAATCAAGTGAGAAGTAGGGTCATTTTCTCATAAGCTTACATGCAATTTTTGATACCAGTGGAGTCATCCCCCTTTGTGCTGCTGGTCTCAAGTTTGGTTGTGATAAAGGTTAAACCGTTAAAATGTGGAGGGTTCATAGAAACATAAAAATAAGACTTTTTTAATTTTTAATTTTATTGCCATTGATGCACATTAACAGGTATCATAAGAGAAAATAGAAGAAAATCACCTCAAGATTGGCCTTCACTTGTCATAAAACACCACTGTTAAGGGGTAGAGCACACAGCCAGTTACCTAAAACATCTGTAAAGATTGTACATTAAATAAAATAAAATAAAAGACAAATAGATAAAAATAAAATTTAAGGTACAAGAATTCTTACCAAAAGAGTCAATAACTGGTGTCGAGTCCACTTTGCTTTTTTACAGAATGAAATACAATTTCCGACACCCTCCTCATCCCAATAATTTTAATTAAAAAGCATCTTTAACAGGTAAGGTAAAACAAGACCTCAAAGCCACTCTCAACTCAGAAAACAAACTCTTGTGCAACAGGAAATGAACAAGTTTGTCACGTGATGTATAGTGGCTAAGTCAGAACGCAATTTTCCAGGCTGATCGGAGTGTGTAAATAACATGCTCAGCACAACGCACACACAGCTACAGATCCATGAGAGGCCACAGGCTGCAACTACTTTGTATTCGTGTGAAAGCAGTTTAACTTTACAACAGAGCAAATAAGCGTTTTTACATCAGATAGCATCAATTATTATTAGGAAACAAATGTTAAAGTATGAAGTTTAGTGCCCTCTTCAGAGTTTTCATCTGTGATTGGTCCAGGTGGGCTGGCAGTTGAAACAGCTGGTGGAGAAGCTGAGGGCGGAGTCTGGGGGCGTCGTCCTCGTGGTGAAGAAGAGGCCGGCTGGAATATCCGCCGGCTTTGCAGCCGCTCCGCTGAAGAACCTGCGCTGGAGACCGCCGCAAGTACAGGTGAGCTGCCTTCCATCATCATGTCGGCACAACAGGTTTAAACATCAAACCTGCTGAAGTCTCTTTCAGCAAGATACTGAAAACAAAATGTTCTTCGCTGTTGACCTCGTCTTTTCTCTCCAGTTCTTTGTTTTTTGTTATCATTCTTGATGGAAGCACCAGTATCAGCAGGTTGTCAGCCAACACTGATGCTTCTTATGTAAAAGGTGACACAAGGTCAGATAATGCATAAAACAACAAATTAAATAAGCATAAATGAGACAATCAAAGTGGAGCATTGGACAATAAAACATAAATATTCTCTTTGTGCTCGTAGCACCATAAAATACAAAGATCTATCAGCTGTGCAGATTACTTTGTCTCTATGGAGCTTTTTAGTGTTTGTCAGCTCATTGTTTTGAATTTAAAGTCCATAACTTTACTTGGTGCGTAAACCGTACTTTGGGCTTACTTGCAATGAAACCCTTGTTAATGAAGCTAATGTGATCTGGAGAGTTTTGGAGCTTGATGCAGCTTCAAAAATCTCCCAGAGTCTCAAACTACGGAAGTAAAGATGAAAACAGTCTGACAGTCATTACTGCCACAGTGCCATTGAGCCAGACACCCCTGTATCACCTCTATGGTGTGACGGTGTGTGACTGTGTGAAAGCGAAGCAGAGTGTCTCAGTATCCCTTCTTCAGAATAAATAAATCGCTCCTCTGCTGGATTCTCCGTCTGTCATCGTAGCTTTTAGAGAAGCTGTTTCTGTTTGTGAGGAATCCGACCAGAAGACGCAGCAGCCGTCCGGTCTGCTGCTGCTCCTCTGAGGTGTGTGTGTGGGAACAATGGATCTTTTCTTCCCTTTTCCTGGAAAACAAGAGGAGAGGAAACACTCCAAACATCAGGCTGGGTCGATGTCAGACATCTTTGGAACATGACTCATTCGTTACTGCAACAATGTGACAATTATGAATTCAGCGAGCCGCCTTCAGGGGTTTCGTGTTGACAGAGGTTCAGGATGTGTGTGGTCGGGGGAGATAGGCTTCGACCGGTCGATGCGTTCAGTCTTTAATCTCGGCTATCAAAACAGAACTGAAGTCTCACTGTGACTCCCACCATTCAGGTCAAAGGTCATCATGAGTCAACACTTGCGTCACCTGTACTTCTACAGTCACCACCTTCCACTGTAAAGTACATAATGGTTTGGATGCAAAAAATGTTTAATGATTAAATGATGTTAATACTGGTTATAGATTAAAGGGTAAGTCACTGACGAAATATCCCACAACACTACAAAAACTAAAAAAAAAATGTATTTGTCCAGTTTTCTTGTCAAAAATATCTTCTTTGACTTAATGTGTGACTCCATCACAGAGAAATTAGCATTTCAGTTGAAGATGATTTCCACTAGTTCTGTGGGAAGATGTTTACTTATTACAAGCAAGCAAGAAAGTGTTTTTGTTTTTTCTCCACTTATTTTCAGCGTGGCATTCTTTCCAGTGAGTCCACAAATCATTTAAGATGTTTATCAAGTGAAATGTCTCACTATGATTGACTGCTGATCAGACTTTACAAACATTTTGATGATGACACTTTGGGAACACGTGTGGGCAATTTTTCACTATTTTTGGACATAAATTAGATCAAATGAAAAACCAAAGGAACAATTGATGATAAAAAATAAAAAATAATTGCAGACCTATAAATGAAAGCATGTCATCACAGAAGTAATCAAAGTCACACGTGTTTTCAGCTGCATCTTTAAACTCCTCCAGACTTGTTTTTGCAACATATAGAGCAGACTGAGTGAAGTTCCTGTTTATGGAAATTCAGAAGCTTTGGAGGTGAGGAAGGAAACGGAAGAGCTTCGTCTGCTGTTTCTCCTCTCGAGTTGGAACGTCTTGTTGTTTTATGATAAATACCATTACACGAATCATTACCTCAGACTGAATGTTGTTCAACAGAAAGACAGATGAATCAGAATCAGAATCAGAAATCCTTTAATGTCCCGCAGACGGGTACATTTGTTTGTCGCAGCAGCGTGTGTTGTTGTGTAAAACAAACAAAAAGGGTTATTCTCTTTCTCTTTTCTTGTTCAGACCTCTCAGGGAGCTCCGGGTCTCTACAGAACTCGACAACCAGAAACCTCAGATGCTCCCGGGAAGAGAGGGAAGACGACCATATTGGATCTGCATGTCCCTCCTCCTCCCACAGCACCTTACATACCACTGTGAGTACCTGTGTCTACACTGATAATAGTATTATATAGTAAAACAAGTACTCCCTCTTTGGGTATGGAGAAGAAGTGCTTGGACATTAATTCTGACTTGTTTTAATTCTCCTCTCTGTTCTTTTCTGCAGAGACGCGAACATGAACGTGTCTCAAGGTGTGAAAATGAGGCCGAAGTCTCCCAACTCGTGTCTGGACGCTGAAACACGGCGACGCCTCTCTGTTGCCGACGACAAAAGGGCATCAGTCAACCCCCCGCCTGAACCCAACCCATCAGTCCCTGTTCGCATGAGACAGCACTCCTCGAAACGATGTGAGTGACATAAACAAACACTCACTCAGCTGTGCTGTCCGCCATCAGGTGTGAAATCTCCAGGCAAGGCAGCCTGGCACCATTTCCATCTGCTTTTTTTTCTCAATTACAGACTAAATGAATGAATAAACTCACGTAGTATCCTGTGTTGTTGGTAGCTGCAACTCTACAAAACTGATGAATACATTTAAAAGAAAATAAAACCGTCCCATTGCCTTTGCAACAGTGGTGCCAACAAAAGTACAAATTGAAAATTTTTAGGGCCTCAAATTTTGACCAAAACAGACGTACGACAGACGTACGATAGACGTACGATAACGTTATCTTGTCCTTTTGTTTTTTATTCAAAAGACAAATTGACCAAATAAAGAGCAGAGTGAGCATGGGGGGAACATAAAAACGACATATTGTCGAGAGCAGTGACTTAAAAAGTCATGCAAACTGTTGTTTTCACACTTTTTTCTTACGGATTTAACGGATTCCTTAGAAGTGCTGATAGGCATATAGTTTCCTTTAGACATAGCCTGGCTAACTCTGTCCTCATTTCATCTAACGCTCTGCAGGAAGGAAAATAGGTTTATTTAAAAATGGCCATATATTTCTTTGAATTTAAGTATAGAAAAAAAAAGCTTGAATTTAACCACAAAATGTCAGTGGTTGATGGTGATCAAGATAGAAAACTTAAATGTATTCTTCCCTTTGGCTACTGCAGCTGTTCAGATCAATGGGAGCAGATAAGATGAACACAAAGAGAAGAATGAGTCATTATATTTATCAAAATGCATATTATAACTCCCTGTTCTGTGTGGACGTTTGCAGGTAAACCTCGACCCGTCTCCATGCCAGCGGAGGCGTTTTCAGGAGTATCTGACCCGTCCTCCAGGCCCGGAGCCAAGGGAAGGAAAGGTAATCTCCATCTGTCCGTCTGAACCAGCCTTAATTTAATGGTTATCGGTGGCCGTCTGTCTCATCAACAGCTGCAGCAAGATGGGCTGCATGCTTTAAAATTTTACCTCGACAATCATTAACCCTGAGGGCTGCCGCTGCATCCATGCAGCTGATTTCAGCCTCGTTCTTACAGCACTTCACCTTGACGAACAAAACTGTGGATCTGAATGTGTGTGTCTAAGATAGCAGGCTATTAATGGACTTTAAACAAACACACATTTAGAGTTGGACTGCTTCCATTTAGACTAAAGAATTAGTATTCACTTGTCTGAGTCATGTTTTATGTTAAGTCATTTACACGTGGACAACCATCCTAGTATAATCTCAGTGTAAAGAGTGCCTTTTCTGAAATAAGGTCCCTTGGTGGTCCACAGGAGCGTGAGGGAGTTTACTTCTCTATACGAAATTTAAAACAGGAGATCGTCTGATATTAAACACTTCTAGTTTCCACAAACTTGTTAACTCATTGTTCTCATCTCCTGAACAGGTCAGAACGTCCTGCACAGATATCTGAGTAATGAGGGGATCAGCACCATCACAGAGGAGGAGCCGTGTTATCCCCTGCCGTACCGAGGACACCCATCTGTCCGCGGCGTTGACCACATCAGAGGCAGCCAGTGCTTCATCAACGCCGACCTCCACAACAGCGCCACCATCCCTTACCAGGAGGCAGCGTCCAAGAAGTCTGCCGCCTCCAGCTCTGCTGCTGTCCCTCCTCCTCTGCCTGTCACCAAACAGTCGACATCGCTGCTCGGAGGCTGGCTGGCTCGTCTCAGGCTGCTCAGCCACTGACTAAAGAGAATTCTTCTCAGCCTGAACCTCAGGATGTTGGCAGGAAAAAAAGTGTTATAATGTCTGTTCGAGGCCTTCAGCAGCTGTGACCTTAAAACTGAAATACAACAGTTCATGGAAAACAAACTTCTGTCGTGGATCAAGATTTTATGGTGGAAAATTTGAAAGAGTTACTTGTTTTTCTACATTGACTGGACAGTTTTTCAGGATTTTTCATGTCAGTTATCTCCAAGAACTTCATACTAAAGAGTTCATGTTCACACTGATCAGTTAAATTTAACATTTTGGAACAATATCTAATTTTAAACCCCTAGCTCGACTTGCATCTGATTGGCCGATGGGGCCACCCAGCTCAGTATATAGAGATGGACAACAAAGCAGCTCCTTAAAGTGAAGCCAAAACATCTTGATCGCCCCATGGTGGCTGGTAAATGACTCAACATAAAACATGACTTAGACTAGGTCATAAAGCCAACCGCCTCCAAGTTAGCACTGAAAGAAAAACGCTGCACGTGCATCTTGTCATGACATGATACATTCGAGACAAGAAATACAGAGAATATTATCACTTCATCCAGGAAAAAGAGCAACAGTGACGTCACCAGAGCCCTTTCTGAAGTGCTCGGTGCACCGGGAAATGTTTCTCTGAGTGGCCGCTATGAGGCCCTTTGGTCATTGCGCTGATGTTCGTTGAACTGTTGAAATTATTTTAAATTTGTTATTTGAAGCTGTAAAAAGGGGGTGTGGCATCATGAGTTACAACTGAGCCCTGCTGACAATTGAGTCTGTCAGGTGTATGACAAAAACTCAGTACCGTGACTGCAGTACGTATGATGTCACCAGAGCATATTTGGGATGTCTTGGCTTTGTTTTTGCACAGTGGGAGAAAGTGGAGACGCGCCCATCTTTATATACAGTCCTGATGTTCTCCGGGACCCCGCGACATCACTGCTCTCTGAGGTCACCAGTGCAACAAAACACAACCAACCACATCCGTCAGTGATGCTGGTTTCTGATCTCATGAACCCAAGCTACAACTTTTTAGCAGCACTAGCAGCTCTACAACCTCTTTGGTCCAGACTGAAGTATCTTAAAAACCATCGGATGGATATTCATGATCCCCAGAGGATGAATACTGCTGACTTTGACGATCCACTATTCCTATCACACCACTGAGGTTGAAATGTGTGGATTTTTTTTCTGACCACGACATCAAGACTCCAACCAAGACAAACACATCTGAACCTTACCTCTCTTTTAGCCTTAAAGGTACAGTGTGTAATATGTAGTGACATCTAGCAGAACAGACTTGGCAGAAATATAATATAATAAGTTAGAAATTAGAACATCATTTTCTGTCCGTGGGGGCCACTGGAGTTTCTCCAACATCTTCAGAAAGGGAGGGGTGAGCGAGAGTGTGTTGGAATCTAGGACCTCACCGCTAAATGCTGCTAAATCCTCAATATATTACACACTGTACCTTTAAAGATATTCAAAAAGTGAATTTAGCTGCTGAAACCGCAACGTCTTGTTTTGACTTTTTGTAGAAAATTTGGACACTTTCTTTTTCACTACGGCTAATTAAAAAGGCAGTTATATTAATCACATCAGAATCAGAAAACTATTAAAAAGCTACTCTAGTTCTGAATATGAAATAGTTTCTAATGGGAAAATTAGGAATCCGTTAATAAACTCACTTTTAAACAACTCTTTTAAAACACAATTTCAGTGACAAAGTTTGGACCTACTGAGTGGAAAACGCGCAACAGCCAACATTCAGTTTTTAAATGGAAACTTTTTTGTTTATACCCTACCCTAATTTTTCTGTTCACGGCAGCTTGAATCTGCTGGAAATGAAGCTGGTTTTTGTTTTCAACAGATTTGAGTTATTTGTAATTGTTTTTCAAAGCTATAGGACAAGAAAAGTATGATTAGAGTTTTTAAAATCTAAATTACATAGTGAGAAGGCATGAACATTGACGTTTCAATTCAAAGAGGAACAAATCAAACCGTGGAAAGAATTTCTAAATATCGCAGCTGCCATATCTCGTCTTTCCTCTCAATCTCAGGAGCCCATAGTGCCTCTCTTATCTCTCATTTAACTGTCAATTGTCTGGACAAAACAGTTTGTAAATATGTTTTATAGATTGTACTTTATAACTGCATATTTCTTTCATATATCTAAGAATAGTGTGCTTTTCAGAGTATTGTGAATAGTTTAAACTTGTTTTAGGAGAAATAACTCATATTTGAAATAAGCAAAATGTCAGCGGGAGCATGGGACATAAAAAAAAAAGAAAGAAAATTATACTCAACACAGTTTACCAACAATTTTCTTTTAATGACATACATTTTAAGAAAGCAGTCCTAAAATGTTTATAAAATACAAAACTAAATGACTTCCTGTAAGAGAAACTTTTAATTTATTTTTGATCAAATGGACATGAAACTCTTGCAGCAGCTGGTGAGCCTCACAACTCAAGCTTTTTTTTCTTATATTTTGGTTTGAGAGTGAAATGTCAGTGTTCAGTTCCCAAAATGCTGCATTGTCCTGAGATGTTTCCTTCTCAATCTCAGAAGTACACTTGACTTTATTTTTATTTTTCTGCTGATACCTTGCTGCAGATCAGCCGGAAGCAGCTTTACATTTCAGTTCAAACTAACTGATCTGAAGTACTTCAGATGTGGCTGTAACAGCTTCAGTGGTTCTTTTTCAGGTTCTTTGGAGAACGCCTGTGTGTTCGAGGTTTCTTCTTGTGCCGTTATGTAAAAGAAAAATGTTCTGATGGAGTTCCTCAGGGAAGCGTCATGGATCCCCTGATGTTTACATTCTAAGAAGCTTCTTGCATTTCCTCACAGATCTTTTTCTTTCTACAAAGTATTTCCTGTTCATGTTTAGTGCCTTTATGCTAACAACGCATTATGCTGCAGTATGAATGCCTGTATTAAAGACTATGCGAGTGTAATTAAAACTGTAAATATCAGAGATTACCTTTTATGTTCTTTGCTGGATAGAAATGTGGAAATATTAACAATTTGAAGAGTTTAGATGTTTGATTTATGAACATCGCATTTCTTTTCTGAAAGATGTGGCTGCTGTTCAGTTAAAGTTACATAGCTACACTTTAAGATGAAACTGATCCTTTGTTTCTTGCTCAGGATGATCCTGTTTGTATGATATCATTCATCTGTTATGTCCATTTGAGTATTTTGTAAGAGTCACTCAGTTTAACTGGTTTAATTTGTGTAATGTGTAAATCTGGATTATTAAGGCTCTGCAGTATGATGCCTCTGTACTGCTTTGTAACTTGTGAAAAATATTAAAAATAAAGTGCAATTTATTTTGAAAGCATTCATCTTCTTATCTAACAGCATAATTTGTATGTGATTTAACAACTTTTAGATCATGTGGTAACAACATACTTAAAGAAATCAGTTAATAATTAATCAAATATCACCTAGCTTCTGAATAGCTGGAAAGCTACTGCATAAACAAAATGTTCAGATGTAACATTAAATGAGTCTGAGTTGAGTTTTCACACATTCATCTGCTAGTCAAATAAATCTTATCACTGATATTCAGACCAAACAAATCTGCTTTGTCTCAGGAAGCTAAAAATCAATTTAAAATAATTATAAAATCTATGAAATAAAGGCTAGCTGGCCGGTGGCTAGTTAGCTGAGGATGACCGGCCCCATATCAGGAACCACAACCACAGAGATAATTACCACACCCTTAACTAAATCTTACTTAATTACTTAGTAATTTTTTTTTTACACCTAAATAAGTGTGTATACACAGATTTAAACCCACTAATAATAATAATAATAATAACTAATCTGTTCACATTGCCAGTCTTGATAAAAAAAATCAAACAAAATCCATGGTAAGTCATAATGAAGTATAAAGTTCAAATGTTATAATAAAATTGTTATTTTAGAGGAGAAATGGTCTATACAGAATTTATAAAGAATATATCATTTTGTCTTTTTTATCTCATAATTTAACTTTTTATCACAATTATAATATCGGCTTTGAATCTCATATTTGAATTTTTAGTTTTGTGTATTATGATGGAGGTTTTGTGTCTTTGTTTCATTGTGGAGGTTTTGTGTGTCTATACTTGTTCTGTTTCTTTGAAGTGGTTTTGTGTGTGATTGTGGAGGTTTTGTGTAAAGTAACTATGTACTCAGGTCATGTACTTAAGTTCAATTTTGAGGCACCTACGCCTTCAGTATTTCTATTTTCTGCAACTTTAAACTGATTTTTTATTAATGATCAAACTTGATTTATTAGATTAAGCCAAGGGGAGCTTAGTTTAAGTTTGACGAGTTCAAGACAACAACAGCAGGAGACGTGGTTTAGTAAAGATACTCAAGTGATCCAAAGGTGGTTCAAGTGATGACAGGTAGGAAGTGGGGAGGGCAGAAGAAGCTGTTCAGGAAGCAGAGGCAAGGCTGGTGGGAATGGTCACATGGGCCCGAGTTGTGCTAGGATCCGTTTACAACTCCCCGGCTGGGCCACATCAGAGGAAAGGAAAGGCGCTACCTAGTTCAAGAGGATGTGAGAGCAGAAGTGGTGGAGGCAGGAACCTGCAAGGCAGCACTTGGAGAAGATGGGAGAATCCAGTTGAGAGGAAAGTCAACTGGGTCGAGCTTTGGAAGCCACACCACATCCAATGTCTCATCTGGGCAGTGTACAATTTGCTGACAATCCAATAAAACCAGCACACATTAGGCAAAAATCAGCGTTAAGAATTTTGGTCATCGAGGGAGAAAAATAGAGTAGATCAATCAGCAGTACCTGTGAGGCATCAGAGAAGGCATCAAGATGGCCGTGGCCTCAAAGACATCCATAGAGTTATAAGAGACTGTCACCTCTTATGACAGAAAAGTTGCAACGTTTAAGGAGCTGGAACCAGCGAACGTTTGACATTTCTACAGAAAATTGACTGAACTTATGAATCGATTATCAAGGTTTATCAACTAAATGCTGCAGCTTCTAGTCACAAGTGGGAGGGTTGGGAACCAACCAGATTTAAAATGAAACCAGTTCAAGTATGAAGCATGGTAGAGTTAGAAGGCTGATGGCGCCATCTGGTGGACGGAGTCAACTACTAAGTAAAGTACAGTACAGTAAGTAAAGTGAAAACCCCTCTGTAAGTTCTGTTACTGTTTTGTTACGTCCTGCACATGTCCTCGCTTGAATTACTCCCCTCATGACTAGCCATGACATTTTAACTTAACAGTGACCCTTAACCAGCAAGGAAC
>OMLP01045556.1:1717-16809 GCA_900302685.1 Spondyliosoma cantharus
ACCCAATACTTTAAGCTTTTTATTTGTTAAAGTCTCTGCAGCTAGTGTATTTGAATTGTATTTATCTGCAACATTATGTTGTATAATTAAATGTTTGCACAGTAAATGCTCTCATAACTACATACTACTTTTAAAAAAAAAATACATTGAGCAGTTTGGCTTTCTGTGTAACCTGTTCTGAAATGGTTCTATCATGATATATATATTGTGATATATATATTGTGATATATATCGCTATTGCAAGAGGCTGCAGTGTATATCGCAATATGGATTTTAGGCCATATCGCCCATCCCTATAACATAGCATCCAAAAACAAAAACAAGAAGATTTGTTGAAGCCTGAAAATATTCAAAACAAGTTAATAACATGGTTAATAACACTGGTCGGACTGTTCAGCTCTGTTTCAGACTGAAACCTCTGGTTCAGACTGGTCCGCATGCCTTTTTCAGTCACGGAAAATTCTTTCAATGCTCATGTGGATTGAAGCAGCAAACCTCCAGTGTAAGAGTAAAGAAATAACATAAAGTTATCTAATAAGAAGTGTATTTGATTCACACCAGCTTCATATGGTGTGTTGACCTCGACAACCCAACTTTCACTGATGTCACTGATGCTCTGTAGATGGTACCAGTGATGGGTGGTGTTAATCCCGCTGTAGCCTTCCTGTCCTGTTCTGGCCAGTGATGAACCATGCAATGTGTGATTTTAAGTGTATTGCAAATAAAAGCCTCTTAAACTCCTGTACGCAGCTTCTAGTGATTTTAGAGAAAAAAGATCAAACTTAGACAAACATTATTTCCGTGTTTTGGTTGTTGAGACAAAAGACATCTACTGTAATGATGAAAGAGCTTAGTCACATTACAACACACATTGCAAAACATTGAGGAAATTGTAGTCGTTGATGCTTAACGGATGCTAGTATGCTCCTTTCAAAGCATTCATTTACCTCATCATAATCTCTCATATCTCTGCATATCAGGGTTATTTTTCTTTCTGTTACATCCTTCTCCATCTTCATCCTTTTATTTGCTCCTCCAAATAGGCAATGACTTTGCTAAAGCCCTGTTTCTCAGTGGAACATCTCCTTAGTGTTCATTTGTTCAAGTGAAAGATGAGAGCAGGACGACATGCCTGCAAAGTAGTGATGAGTGGTGTTATCTTTCCTTTAACACACTCTCTGCTCTGGTGTATGGAGCATAGTGGCAAGGTTAAATGTAGAGCCCGGCCTCTGGTGAAACATTCCAAACTGCAGGTTTGCTGTCCACACACGCTGTGTTTGTGTCAGACTCAAACACACAGAACCACATTGACAGAGGAAGCTCATTTCATTTCCTGTTGTGGTAGATGTGTGTGTTGTGCTTGGTGTTTGTGGGGTAGAGAGAGATCCTGTTCCTCTTTTGCCTCTTCAGAGTCGGTATCAAATTCACTCCTACCTTCAACCGGACCGTCACGCAGACAGAAAGGATAAAAGGGCATTGTGTGTGTTTCTGTGTGTTGGAGGGAGGTGAAGTGTGTGTGTGTCCCATCACTGTTGATGGTCGCAGCACACCACCATGCGTCGTGCATTCAGTGTATTCAGAGGTTACAGGAGAGCCAGCGAGGATGATGACGAGGTGTTTGTGTGCAGCCCCGGACGAAAGGTGACCTGAAATAAGACACAATGGACAGAAAATATGTGGCTTTGTTTGTCTTAAATATGTCTTAAATGTGATATCTTTAGATTGTGGGGTATCCTTGTGCTCTTAGATTATTATAGAAGAGAGGGGATGTCATGTCCAGTAACAATGAATTTCCTGGTGTCCTTTTCCTCCTTTTCTAGTTGGACGAGTTTCCATCAGCTGCTGGCAGCCATTGCCAGCTTTGTTCTGTTTAAACTGTTCAGTTGAATTCCAGGTAGCTGTAATAAGGTCCTAACAAAAGTTTCCCTGTCAGAAACTAGCAGACACTATCTGCCTGCAGTTTGCCAGTAAAGCACTTGATGTTGAGTTCAATGAAACATTTACTGTAGAAAAGTGCCTGTGCCGTCTTCTGCTATTCCAGGCATGTGTTGGACGTCTCTCTCGGCATATGGTGCACATTGCATAAGGCTTTTCTGTCTGATGTAGAACAGTCCATTTTTGCAAAAGAGGGCACCCATTGTCTCTTGACATCACTGCTATTTTGAGGTTGTTGCTCAGTTTCAAGTGAGCAGTTAGTCATCCCTTTCTCAAGAGATTTTTTAAAGGTGTAGTGCAAGAGCTCGAGTGATATATTGATTATGTCACTGTTTTTTTTTGCATGGTTGTAGTTCATCACTGACATGCTGTCTTTTGCTAATTACACACTTAACATTAAATACAGCTGAGGCTGAGGGGAATGTCATTAGTTCTGCAGGGATTAAGTTATAAACTAAAGTATTAGATAGAGCAACAATGATTAGTTGATTTAATTGGTTAGTCAATTGAAACCAACAATTTTATCAATTAATGGTTTCAGTTGTTTTTCAGGCTAAATGTCAAACATTTGAGCTTATTAAAAAGGGGAGATTTGCTGCTTTTCTTTTATTTATGATTGCAAATAAAGAGTCTTTAAAGTAATTTGAAAAATATTATTTTAATAACTGAACACAATTGTTGATAGTGAAAATTCTTGTTGTAGCTTGGGGTCGACTGATATGTTGATATCTGTTATTAGTAATCCTGTAAGTGGACAGTGTGTGGGAGTTTGCTTGCAAAAAAGTATATATATATAAATTCTATAAATATTAAATCCCTTTACAACTTAGCCTGTAGAAACAGTTGTTTAATGACTTCTGCAACTAATAAGGGAGCTTTGTCAAGTCCAAAGTATAACTTCTGTGAGCATAATGAAACCATACTGAGTTGCATGATTGAACAGTTTTCAGGACACAGATGGAACTTCCTGCCGGTCTTGGAATAACAGGAATATTTTTCACATAACTCATTATTTAATATCCTTAACACACGCGGCAGCAGAGGTCCAGAACTCCACTACAGTTAAGTTACTAGTGTTGACATTTATCGGTTAATAGGTTTGTGGGATGTCGCTTCATCAGAGCCAAAGTAACGCATTGTTGAATTAATTGATTTAATTGGCAGTCATACAAATAAAAAACACAGATTTCAATTATGTGAAAAATACTGAATGTTGTATTCAATAATCAGTCTTCAGTTAACTTTATGATGGTGCAGTTCTAACTATTAATTACTTCTTTAAGTCCAGTTCAAGACACACAGCTAGTAGAGGCAGCATGAACAAACCGAGGTTAAATGATTGTGAAATGTGCAGTATGAATGTCAACAGTGGGCCTGTGTTCCTCTGTGCAGTAATATGCCCATGTGAACACTCTCGTCTGTCTAAAATGATTGCTAAAATGACTTTCTGCGTGAAAGTGGAGACCGCACTAAAATGTTTTGGTTTAACTTCTGTCAGAATTGACGTTAAAGCTTTCTAATTACCGTATGCAGTTTGGTTTGTCTGGGCTGAGTGGAATCTAAAGAGATTTGACCCCAGCCTCACTCTCAGGACACACTCAATCATCTGCATTTAGACTCCATCATTACCACATTATTCCCTAAAAATCCCAATTAAGGCTGCAGCACACTGGCTCCATTCTGGTTGTGATTGATGAGTCTGAGAGGAGTTCAGCCAAACCGTCATCTCTCAGCGCTTGGCCTCCGTCCTCGAGCACTTGCTGTGTGTTGGACTGAAACTGAGAACCAGCGGGTAAATCTAACTGAAAACAGCAGGGCACTGTTGAAACCTCTCCTCTGCTGCCGCGTGTGTTCAGGATATTAAATGATAATTTATGTGAAGAATATTCCTGTTATTCCAAGACCAGCAGGAAATCCCATCTGTGTCCTGAAAACAGTTCAAATCCTCGGACTGAAGTGCACATTCCTCACCTGTAACAAACTGGGGGTAGAGGTGTGGTGCTGGCACAGCTGCTGCTATTAAATCATTTTCTGCTCGGGCATTTATCTGCTCTGTGTTTTACAGAACGTCTGGTGCTGGATCTCCTCCAGAGAGACGCAAGGCTGGCATCAGTCTCAGAACCTCCGCTCTGCTCCAAAACCCTAAAATATTTTTTCAGAAGCTTTCAGAATAGCATTAAATTATCTGAGCTGTAGCCACCAAACATAGCTTTGTGGCTTTTGTGGAGTGACCTTCGGATGCTGCCAAATTTTTAAAGCTCTGTCTTTGAAGTGTGTCTGCGCTGACCCCGCAGGGCAGCATTTGTGATGAAGTTTAATGTGTGTGTGGACTGTGGTTAGTTTTCAAAAAGTCATTTACAAAAGAAACTTGCATTCAGGTATATTTTAAATTGTCAACCAGATGTCTAGTAACTTGAATACAGTCTTTCCACAAAGCTCATCGTCTAATAGTTCTTCAGGACTCTGATGCTACTTAAGCAGTGCTGCTCACACACATTATCAACAGCAGTCCTTTGCTTAGAAGGCCAGCAGTATCTTATCTCCCCTACCACTTCTTCTTCCTTTCTGCTTGTTTCCACACTCTTTTCTTCTTCATTTTAACCAGTCTTTGTTATACAGTAGGAAAGATTGAATCAGGGTCATCCAGCCAGAGGTTGGACATTGTTGCTTTTCCTTCTCTACTTTGTGTTTTAATTAGAGCTGCAACGATTACTCGAGTAACTCGAATAATTCGATTTCAAAAAATGTTCGAAGCAAAATCTCTGCCTCGAGGCTTCGTTTAATTCCCATCACCCGTGTTATGTGGCCTGCTTAGCTCAGGGGTAATTTTTCCACATGGAATGTGATTGCAGACACACAGGAGAGCCAAGAAACCGTTCGTAAAAGTCAGAGAATGTCCAAAGTTTGGGATCATTTCACACTTAAAAATGAAGATAACAAAGCTCAGCGTGTCTACTGCAAAGCAGAACTGGCGTACCACAACATCACGTCAACTATGATTCAACATCTGAACCGAAAGCATCCAGTTGTTAACACCAGAGCGTCGCTGACACAAGCTAACGTAGACATTGATGCTAGCTAATTTAACGTAGCCTTCCATCGCTAATTAGAACGTATGGTATTTATAGAGGCTGTAGCCTGATGTTGGTATGACTAACATTAGATATCATGTTAAGATGTGGAAACTAATTTGTGTTAAATTGCAGGAGAGTAATAGCCTACACCAAATAACTCCTTTACACGCACACACACACACACACACACACACACTCACACTCATCTCGTCTCCCTCATGCACGAGTGCACATAAACAAACACACACCTTTACTCCCACTGTTAGGAATAGTTGGAATAAATACCTGTGTTTTTTTTCAGGAATAAAAGCCAATTGCTTGGTCTATTTAACAGGCCTGTCATTTTCATTATGCATTAATTGGTATTGTTGTTTAATAAGGCAAAATTATTTTTTATTAGATTACTCGATCAATTGATGGAATAATCGGTAGAATACTCGATTCTAAAAATATTTGATAGCTGCAGCCCTAATTTTGTCTCATGTCTCTTGTATTCTGATTTCAAAAACCTCACCAGTACTCACCATTTAAAGGGTTATTTTAAAAAAATTTCTTCCGGGGGGGGACATGCCCCCGGACCCCCTTAGTGTTGCTAGGTTACGACTCAGAGCACCGCTGCTACAAAAAAATCTAGAGGAAACACTGTGTGTTCTAATAATTTGGGATGTTTGGGGCAAACTATTTCTATCTTAGCTGAAGCCGACAACGGAACAAAATACATGTAAAGAGAGACACCGTGGAGCCATATATTTTCCTGCTCTTTTGTCCTTTGCCAGTCACACCTATGAATGTTTGAACTGCGACTGTGCAAAAAGTATGAATGCTGTGAAAAAGTTGAATTCAGGTGAGAAAGTCCTCATTTTTGTGAATGTTTCACAGTTTGAATGGAGTTTCTATGTGGAAGTATAATGACTAGATGAGCTTTCGTGTGAAAAATGACTAGATGAGCTTTTAATGGGAAAAATTTTGCATAAAAAGCTGAATATTTCCAAAAGTGTAAAAGATAGAAACAAGAAAAATACAAGCCATCATGTCCAATGGTAAAGAATTCCGAAAAGGCGAAGATAGCTTGTGAATGAAGGTTGTGAATGCAGTAGGCATTCACAACCTTTTATACCCAATTATATAAAATGTAGGGTTGTCAAAGTTAACGTGTTAACCATAGACTGTAGAAAAAACGTATGCGTTAACGCATGTGATTAATATGGAAACCATAACACGCTAAAGAATAATTAACGTTCACGTTCAATATTAATAAACTTTGATGAATAAGCGAACAGCACTCTGTGCAGCACAGAGCATCTCTGCTGCTGCTGACTGGCTGTCAGCAGACGAGTCACTCACACTGGTTAACACCAGAGCTGAAAGTGCCAGAGTCAGAAACGGGACTGTTCAGTTTGTCTCTGTAACGTCACACCAGGCACTGACATCTGTGAGAGCTTTAAAGTGAAACTCTCGCCAAAAAGCAACCTAGACTTTTTTTGTGAATGTATATGAGTGAAACCTTAATAATAATTACGACGAAAGAGGCACTTTTAAGATTTACCGTAGTTTCGTTTTCGGGCAAGCTAATTTTCAATGGAGTGCAGGGGCACTCTATGTTGGCATCAAAATCGCTATTTTTAAAACACCAAGAAGGCTCGACACAACATGAAACTTTGCCCCTAGTATCACCAGGGTCTCTACACATGAACACGAGCATTGAGAACACTGCTTGTGTACACATAGTTTACTAAAAAGAAGGTTTTTGAACAACTCACATTTGCCGCTGTATCTCCGGCGCGCCTTCCTGTTAGGTCGCATTCGGGGATCGACACTTTTTGTCTGCCATGAGACTAACGGGAAGGAGAGTAATGGTGGACCTCCTTCCAGTACCTCGCACTCGGGCATCGACACTTTTTGTCTGCCATGACGGCGGCGCGCCGGAGATACAGCGGCTAATGTGAGTTGTTCAAAAGCCTACTTTTTAGCAAACTCTGTGTACACAAGCAATGTTCTCAACAAATGACCCTACTGACAGACAAGTTAGTATTAACCTACTATTTAATGTTGATGTTTCCTTTTCAGTGCATAATGAAATTTGTCCTGGAATACAGGTAGACATTCCAAACTTTCCATTCCAAACCCCTGACTCAAAATCATGTTTCATTAAAAGACTAGCATCCAGCAAGTATTAAAATTTTGAACCTAGTGGGCCTATGTATTAAAAAAGGTTTATGTATGAATAAATCCAAACAATGCAATGATATTATAGAAAAATTCTGCAGGATTGTCTAAATGGCCCTAAAGTCACATCTCTATTTCACCCCGTTTATTGATGTTATATGACATCTATTCCAGTCAGCTCATTGTCCTATGTTGGTATGACACCAGCTTCCCCAATCATTATAGTTTTATTGAATCAAGAAATTTTGATGTGTAAATAAATGTGTCATCTGCATACAGGTGAGTACTATATCCAGGCTGACAGAAAATGATTTATAAGTATAGAAAATAAAAGTTATTCAAGGATTGACCCGTGAGAAACACCTTTTTTGTGTGCATTAAATTATCATATTTCTATAATCCAGTTGGTGAGGTCATGAAGTCAGAAGTTCAAGTCAGAATCAAAGCTGAAGTCCCTCTCACTCTAATTACATTAATTATCTTCCAGCTCTCCCTTTAAAGTTGAGTCTTCCTGTTTACATCTCTGTAGTCACCATTTCATCTAAATGTAATGTTATTGCTGTTCCTTTGCCTTTCTATCCAAAATACAGCAAGCATTAGTAAGACTAGCTGTTTCTGGTGAATGACTGTTCTGTTCCTGTTCTATTGCAGCAATGTGTAAATTGCCTTGTGACACAACTCTTGTCCATCACTACAGTCCACCAGTCACTCTGTAATTATTCAGTTGTTATGTGCTCCTCTCTGACTCTCCAAATTAAAACTGTATTTAATCTGTCTAATCTTTGTAGGTGCCTAGCCTGTTCTCAGTTTAAAGCGGGAATACAGTGTGTTCCAGTAGTCCAGTGGCAAGACAATAGAGTATATTGGATTGTTGTATTGTATTTTTTTTTCTACTAGAAGGCAGACAAACAAACAAACAAACAAACAAACAAACAAACAAACACACACACACACACTAGCTGCACTACTGTATGTTATATTGTGTTTTTTGTTACAGGAGCCAGTTTCAAAGGTTGAAAAGGAGGCCAGTGAGGGAATGGGCAGAGTGGATGAAGGAGTAGAGGAATTTTTCACCAAGAAAATCATCCCTGACTATGCACTGTGAGTTGAACAGACCTGTGCAAGCACACACACACACACGCTAGACAGTACTACAAGTATACAAGAATTCCTAAAAAACAGGAAAATAACTTAACTATAATTTCTTAAGTAACCCGACTTTCCTTCAGCTTGGGGTTGATTAGATGATGACTGAATTTTTACTTTCAGGTGAACTGTTCCTTTAACCTCTCTTGATAACCGCTAAGATGAGAGCGTATTGTTACGTAATTAATGTGTTTGGGATTTGAGCCTTGTAGCTGTGTGTGCAGACTGCATGGTGAATGTTCTTGTTGTGTTTAACAAACCCTGAGTCCTGTCAGTGTAACACCACATAAACATGTATTCCTTGTCTGAATTCTGTTCTGGATCTGTGCTTGCTGTTTTAGTCCAGTGGACACAACATGATCAAGATGCTTGTTTTTAAGCCGGATATTAAGAATGATTGCCATTTTGTAATCACACAGTCAATCTGACACTGGCTTTGTGTTAGCTGATTTCTGTTTGGGATCATGTTATTTTGCCCTGATCACTGTGATTGATGTGTCCATCCACTTGATGTTATTTTCAGTCAACACCAAAGCTGTGTGGTGGCTAGGAACACCAAGCTTGGTGTGTCAAAAATAATCTCAATTTAAAGTCCCTAGAAGCTTTTCTAGAACTTTCAACTGTTTCTCATGGTCTTCACCAGTCTGGGTAACTGGGATTGTCAGACATCCAAAAACTATATTGGATATATATATTGGAATGCACAGAACCATGTCTGCTGACCACCCAACTGTTTGTGTCCATTGTACTCCTTTCCATCCTTTGTTTACACTAGCAACATTTCAAAAGCAGCACACCAGTAGCACAACATCAGCACCTACTCTCAATTACATGGATGGATTTACAGAACTGTAAACATATGGTTTTAATGCTGAAGTCACCTCACAGCCCAGCACCATTACAAGTGTGGCTCAGTCAAATGGACAACCAAAAGCATGGCTGACAGTGTCATTGCACCTCACTGCATATGTGAACCATTAGAGACAATTTGTAAGATAGGAATGTTCAATAAATTATCATCAACATAGTGTGAAGAAACAACACTGTCGACGTAATGTCAAAGACATCTATGTTCTTTGTTCTTTGACTTGATCTATGTTCTAGAGATGTCTATTGAAGTTAGCATGCTAACCAGCTAGCCCAGCCCATCTTGTCTCCTAACACCACTTTGTACCTCACTGTTAAGTCTAATAAGTCAACAAAATAAACTCACAAAATGTCAAGTATTATTTACTTGACATTTTGTTTAAATAATAAATATTTTATTTCAATATTTTCCTTACCAAACAGTTCACAGAATAAGATGTGAAAATATTCTGGCTCTACACGCCGTTTGCACCGCTGTTGATGTCCGAATGTCACTCTCTTTACTGCTTCATGCCTCTCCTGTGTCTTCTCATCCCCGGAGTCATAGTCCTGATCAGAACTCCATTGCTCTCAGAGGCTGTGTTCAGTCCAGTCTGCTGTCAAGTTAAGTTCACCGGAATTTCACTCAGTGAGGTCAACCTGAACCCAGATGCTTGTGCAGTGTTTGCAGACTCCAGCTAAAAGGGTGACTTAGTTCCATGGCTAACTGAGCTACTGCAAACTTGGCAGTTGCCCCTACAGCCAAAGACAGCAAGAGTTACTATAGTGAGCAGCATATTTCACCATATTTCATGGTAATCTGGCCAGCAGTCATCGAGGTATCTTCCTCTTGACTGACATCTTGACCAGATTAACAGACTGACAAAGTAAATCTTAGGTCTTGCTTGTAGTGGAGCAAAAAGTAGTAATCACTGGGAGCCGTTTGTGCTCTGTGTGCTGTCTGCATGACTACTTTCTTGTTGTTTACCTGAATGTAGCACGAGTCTGAGTCCTGTGGCAGTAGTTGTAGAACTGAGTGTCTCTTCTTGTCTGTTGCTCTTTCTGCTGTCTCCCTGCTGCAGAAAAGGCCGACGGGAGGAGTCAAACCCTGCCCAAGCCACTCCCCCAGAGTCAAGCTCCACCCCCCAAGCCTCAAACCTCTTTTCCTCTTCGTCTGACAATATCACTTCCTCTGCCACCATCACTGTCACCTCCCCCTCTGTCCCATCTACTGACACATCCTTGACATCCACTGGCGTACCACCCCTCTCTTCGTCTTCCACTCTTCCCGCCCCCTCCTCTGTCACCACCACCACCACCACAATTCCTACTAAAAACATCAAGAAAAAATTTGGCGACTTCTTCGCCTTCAAGAGAGCTCGAGCCAACCGAGTCCCCAAGGCAGGAGGGGGAGAGGTAGGAGGAGAGGGGGTGAAGGTCAAAAGAACCTCCATTGCAGACCTCATTCGACCCCTCCGCGAGGCCAAAGAAAGGGAGAGAGAGAGGGAGAGGGACAAGGAGAGAGAGAAGGGGAGAGGGGCAAGGTCAGTGGAAGATTTTAACATTTCTAATGATGCTGCCACCACAGAAGGAACCGCTGCCACCAGCCACCATCTTGCAGGCAATGCAAGGGAAATGATGGTGCCTGCCAAGACATCAACCACGATGACGCCTCCCAGTGAGACCATTCCCTCCAACCCCACCACCGCTACAAGCCCTGACCTCACCAATGCTACGCTTTCCAACTTGGAAAAAGAGGCTGTTCCTGCCTTGCCAGGTCGCACCCCCAGTCCCGTGGTCGCTTCCTCTCTGACTGACCAGGAGCGGAGCGAGATGCTGGTGAAGGAGATGAAGTTGGAAGGGACTCCATATGGAGAGAAGAGACTGATGGTGACCAAGAGGTCTCTGAGGGAGGGCAAGAGCCAGAGTCTCATACTGCTGACGGGATTAGAGCCTGAAGACAAGGATGACACACACAGTAAGGTCAGTCTGACAATACACTGAACACACTAGAAGGCCTAGTTGGAGAAGGGATGGTCCTTGTTGCGAATGAAACACCAACAAACACCAAACAGCTTGAAATGTCATTTCTTAAAGACTGCTGAGAAGCAGACCTTTTGAGACAGGATTTGTATGGTGTTCGCTGAATGCTGGGTGATACAATACAGTTACTAGCATCAGGCCGTATATTTGTTATTCAGTTGGCTTCAAATGAGGCCTCGTGTTCACAGTTTGTCTTGACTCCCAGTTTGTCTCCCAGTATTACAACATCACAGGCTGAACTACAAAATAAAGAGTAAAACAATATAAAAGATGGCAAAACTTACAGCTTCCAAGTTTGAGTCGGGTCAGAGACTTCTTCCTGTTCTGTCATGTGCTCCAGTTTGAACTGTTCTTGATGCAAACTCAACACTACCTCTATGTTGCTGGTAAATTCCCGCCCCTGTAGCTCAGCTGGTAGAGCATGCACCCCATGTGCAAAGGCTTCATCCTTGCCGCAGCAGACCAGGTTTTAAATCTGACCTATGACCCTTTGCTGCATGTCATCCCCCTCTCTCTCATCCCATGTGCTGTCATTATTAAAGTTGTCCTGTCAAAGAAAGCCATGAACGAGCAAGAGAAAATTATAAATACTTTTTTACTGCCTGATTTATCTGTCTATAGCTTACAGAGCCTGTACACCTATAGTACACCAACAGAGATGATTTCCCTTATTTTGCTTGATTAGTGCTCTTCTCCACTATAACTTGAGTACCAGCTTTTATTTTGAAATCTAAATATCATAAATGCAGAATGTCAGTTGGCATACGTGTGTTTTACAGCCAACATCTAGTACAGTTGGGAGAGAATATCTGGTCACTCTGATTAGTCTGGCATATTTAAACCTCTGTGCACTGTGTTATAATGCAGACCTCTGTTGTCAGGCCACTAAACAAGCATGATTGCAGCAAATATGACAGATATATCATATATTTGATATATAGTATTTTTATATTATATATAAGCATTTATTTTACTTATCAAATCATTATTTCACCATTAATGTCAAGTTAACTATTAACTGTTTGGCTACAGCATGTAAAAATGTAGATACTGCCCTCACAGCCTAGACTGTAGACTTAACAGACTCAGATTCTTGCTCATACAGAGTTCAGAGATAAGAGATTCAACAACAGCCAAGGACAGGATCTGTGATTTCATCTGTCAGTAGTAACAGAGAGCTTCTATGCTGAATTCTTCAAAAGCTGCAGATATTCATTCAGAATTCTGGCCACTGCAGTAAAGAATGCTGCAGCAGTTTTCATTTTTTAACAATTCAACATTCATACTGATAGACAGATGATAAAAATATAAACATATTTGTTTTGGTCCCCATTTTCATTAGTTTAAGTAAAATAGTGAAAATGTTGACAACAAATTTGCTCCCAGTAACCCATGTCAATGAGGGACGATGCTAGCTCAACAGAGCTCTGGATCTGTTTTTTTCCCACTGAATGCAGCCATCATTAATGCTATTCATTACCTCCGTGCTTCTGCTTCAACAAGTCAAAATGTTTGCCTTGAAAAGGGTTCATCAAGCACTTCTCCTTTGTAAAGATATACCTACACAAGTGTGCCTTGGAGTTGTCTTAGATAACAAATTTAAAAATGGTAATTTTGATGAGTGTAATTCTAATTTAAGTTAAGAAGTATTTCACAGTGCCAAATATAGATATGACCCTAACCCTAAGACCTCAGCCTTCTCCCAATCCACAAAAGTCCAAACTCCTGTGCCGCTCTGGGGAAGACTTTGGTGGTTTAGAGCTCATCACAATATTTAACAATAACTTCCTCGTAGAAAAACGCTGCCTCACATATTAGCCTACATATAATTTAGAATTGTTTTTGTTTTCATGATGGTTTTTCAAAGTGTATGCATCTCATTAATATATGCATGTTTGAGGCTTTCATATGTCATTTATAACAACACTTTCATCAATGGAAGGTTGGGGACCTAATTTATCTGTTGAGTGACAGACTAAAGATTGACTTTACGACAAACTACCAGTCTGAGATGTTGCTGTTGTGTAGATATCAAAGATGGTAGCAAAGCAACACAGTACATGAATTAAGCACAGTATAAACGTCAAATAAGTCTAACCCCTGTGTTTATCTAGCTGAAAGCACTCATCTTCTCAACCAGCATGTCGTGGAGGGGATGGGAGATATTGTTCAGGATGCTAACCAACTTGGACAGTATCCCCTCCTCCATAGCCTCCTCCAGAAACCCCAGTTTGTGTGTGTGTGTGTGCATGCTTGTGTGCGTGCAAACATTCACATTAACTGTCCTTAATGTTGATGTATTGTCTTGCAGAAACATGCATCTGAGAGCACATCTAGTTTCGAGCATAGGCTTCAGGTGATGCTACATAGAATGGGCGTGGCCAAAACTCCACCTGCTGACACCAAGACGAGCCAGGTAGGAAGGGGGTAGGGGTGGGGTGTGAGATCCTTCAAAAAGTATTGGTTGTATTTATTTTCAATATCAGCCGGAGGCTGAGGATGGTGGAGCTTTCTTGTTGTATGTCTAAAATGTAGCACTTCAATAATAGTAGTTATTGTTAATAGTAACAGTTAATCGTTTAATTCATATTGTGTACATTTAACTATAGGGGTGTTACTATAATGCACACACATAATGATGAGAGGCTCTGGGACTGAAACACATGTTCTTGGATATTTTCTATGATGATCAGTGCAAATCTGTCTGTGAATGGTTGCTTGATTGCAATAATATTTTGGTTTGGATAGGGGTCATTCCATACCAGCTCATCCAGAATTCAGACATTTTCTCAGTTCATTAAATAGGCTTTCTCAAAATAATCATGTAAAAACTTCATTCAAACTTCAAAATTCATCTACAATTCATCTACAATGTAAATAGTCATGTGTGTGTATATATATATATATATATATATATATATATACACACTACCAATCAAAAGTTTGGACACACCTTCTCATTTAATGTGTTTTCTTTATTTTCATGACTATTAACATTGTATATTCTAACTGAAGGCATCAAAACTATGAATGAACACATGGAATTATGTAGTAAACAAAAACGTGTGAAATAACTCAAAATGTGTTTCATATTTTAGATTCCTCAAAGTAGCCACCCTTTGCTTTGTTGACAGCGCTGCAAACCCTTGGCCTTCTCTCAATGAGCTTCATCATGTAGTCACCTGAAATGGTTTTCACTTCACAGGTGTGCCTTGTCAAGGTTCATTTATGGAATTTCTTGCCTTCTTAATGGGGTTGGGACCATCAGTTGTGTTGTGCAGAAGTCAGGTTGGTACACAGCTGACAGCCCTATTTGACAACTGTTAGAATTCATATTATGGCAAGAACCAATCAGCTAAGTAAAGAGAAACGACAGTCCATCATTACTTTAAGAACTGAAGGTCAGTCAGTCTGGAAAATTGCAAAAACTTTGAATGTGTCCCCAAGTGTAGTCGCAAAAACCATCAAGCGCCACAACGAAACTGACTCACATGAGGACCGCCCCAGGAAAGGAAGACCAAGAGTCACCTCTGCTTCATCTGTGTTCATCTGAGTCACCAGCCTCAGAAATTGCAAGTTAACAGCACCTCAGATTAGAGCCCAGATGAACGCCACACAGAGCTCTAGTAGCAGACACTCTCTACTGTTCATCATCAACTATTAACTGTTCAGAGGAGACTGCGCAAATCAGGCCTTTATGGTCAAATAGCTGCTAAAAAAACACTACTAAGGAAAAGCAACAAGCAGAAGAGATTTGTTTGGGCCAAGAAACTTCTGTAACCTGACTCAAACATCATTTTTTTTTTTTTTTGCACATTATTAAACTGTACATTTGATCTTTTATATATGTATAGTTATATATATATTTATTTATATTTTGTT
>OMLP01045558.1:0-12023 GCA_900302685.1 Spondyliosoma cantharus
CTCCCCCCCTCTCTGGCCCCCCCACACACACACACACCCACACACACACACACACACACACACACACACACACACACACACACACACACACACACACCCACACACACACACACACACACACACACACACACACACACACACACACACACATTAGTGAGCCCCCCCAAAAGCCGCGGTATAGTAGCAAGACCATTCGCAGAAGTCTACATAACAATTATTTTTAACATTGTCTACATTGGTAACCTGCACATTGTAGAATTGATTTGAAAACTGTAATAATTATCAGCACATTTGAGGTTGGCCCCTGATTATATCTGCGACCTGAATGTAGCCTGAGATCCTCCGGCGGAGGACTTTTGGTAATTTCTAGGTCAAGTCTAAAAACCAAGGGAGACAGAGCTTTTGGAGTCAGGGCCTCTCAACTTTGGATTGAACTGCTGGAGGAGATCAGGCAGGCTAGCGCTATTTCTTTTTTTAAATCTCTCTTAAAAACTTTTTTTTTTGCCTTCTCTTTTATTTTGTTTTTAATATGTTTTTCCAGTAACTCTTACCTCGTTTGTTTTATTATTGTGTGATTTGTACCGTTGTTTATCATTTATCTGTAATTTTTCCTGTTTCTATGTCATACTGAAATGAAGGCTGACTGGTGGCTGGCACCGTTTTATTTGCTTTCAAGTCTCCATTATAGACGAAGGAATAAACTGCTATTTGCTAAACACAAAATGATCCTGTCTTTGTGATAGCGGCAATGGCAATTACACCACTTGGAAACACTAGGTGGGTAAAAGTCTGTTTTCACTTTAAAAAGCAAATGGCCAAAACTCAAAGGCAGATCCAAAACTATAGGGGGCAGCATAACCGCTAACTGCTGCTGACGTTGCTATTGTTTGCAGTAGCTATCTTTGGCTATAGCAACTCGCTGCAGTTAGGAAGTAGCTCAGCTAGAGGCTGACCGAAGTCTGGCCGCTGAGGTATGTGTGTACATATTCTGTATTTTGGATCTGATCTTACTATTCTCTTGTCTATTTGGATCAGGTCTGGCTGTGCTCAGGCCTCTATTTCTCGAAAATTTGTTTATGCATTGGTAGGTTTTCAGTGGGTTTATTTTGGACCCATAAAGACCTCTAGTGAGTGCGTGTGTGTGTGTGTGTGTGTGTGTGTGTGTGTGTGTGTGTGTGTGTGTGTGTGCGTGTGTTTTTCCTACTCTACCTGTGCAGATGAGGCCGTCATGCTTGTCACAGTCTCGGTCGTCACACTCACAGTGCTCTCCAGACACCCACCAGTCCTGGGGAGAGCAGATGCATTGGCCACAGTGACACGAACCTGCAACACACAAACACGAGAGTGTTAATTAACATCACATCTTCCTTATGTAACATTTTGGCAGTGTACGCTTTCTATTTATTTTGAACACCATCCCCTTGTGCTCTTGCCACAATGTTTGTATTACTTCCTGTAAATTCTTTATTCGCCGCCACAGATAAATAGCGTTGGGCCGAGCGGATGTGAGATGTTCCCTGGGGAAACAGCCACTAATACACTTTTTGCCACCAGGAAACCAATCCGCCCACACTTAAAACTTCCGCTGTTCCCCACCAGTGTCTGTGCCTGTCTCTCTGAAGGGCAGCAGCAGGATAATAAGGTATTAAGGATTGGTAGAGGGAAACAAATCTACTGCTGTCTGCTTCAGTTTTTTTTGTCCCAAAGCTCCCACCCAGAGGTCCAGCAACTATGTTTTCAATCTCTCCAATTTCTATCAACATACAGGTCTCAGGAACTCGGTATGAGAGGTGGTAGGCACACGTAGCGGGAGGGAAAGAGAGCCAGATAAGAGAGAGGCGGGACAACGGGAGGAGCTGAGGGAAGATTGTTCTGCTGTCTGAATGTAGCCGAGCGTGGAGAATGAACACGCTCATCTTCATTTTCACACTCTGCTTCGGCTCTGCAGGGCTGGACCCACTGCAGTCGGTCTATTACTGTGGGTACAGCGCTACACAAAAGTAAAGGGATCTTGTTGTGTGCTGTCATTTGCCACCTAATGATACATGCAAAGCTGTAACAGTGTGCAGGACATTATGAACATATAGGATACAGTTGGCAGGCAGCTACATAGGGCTGCAACTAATGATTATGTTTTGATTAATTCACTTGTAGAAAATTAATGTTAAATGCCCCAAAGGGGAAGTCTTCATTTCTTTGTTACACCAACAGTCCCAAACCTATTCCACCATATGGGCAATCTAGGCACATGCCCAGGGGCACCTGAGTACCAAAGGGCCCTCCATGACAGGAGAAAATGCATGCTTTTTTTTTTTTTATGTCAGGCTCCACAGACATGACGCACATCTCGATCATGATAATTATCCAGTCAGAATGAAATAAAAGTTGTTTTGAAGAAAATTAAGTCTCATTTTGATTTGTTGTTCTTTCTTTTTTTGGTGAGGTGGCTGGGCAACCAGTGATTGGTGAGCAAGCAGCATTGCACTGTATAGATTGACCAATGGTCAAGGTAGGTGGGCATAGAGAGGAATTAATTTTTACCTGATCTAGTATCAGTTTGGTAGTATCAGTAAGAAATGTATAATGTATAAATGAATAATTGCCACCAACAGAAAACAGACGACATGCCCGGTGGGGCTGTCAGTGGCCCCTGGGCTTCAGTGCCGTGGGGTTACTAATCTAGTCTGGCCCAAGCCAAAACATATGCAATTAAAAATGATATGAAACAGAGAAAAGCCGAACATCACCACACATTTAAGAAGTTGAAACCTGTGAATGTTTGGACTTTCTGCATGATGCATGATCTGTGAGCTTATTTTTGATAAATGCAGTATTAATGAACTAATCTGTTAACCTAGCAATAGTTTCATCCCTCCAGGAGGCATTCTGAATTTGTTTTGGATAATTAAACATGGTAAACGTGATTAATTGACGAGGTAAAATATTACAAGATAATGACACTAAGAGTAAATCTTATCCAAACAAATACTTTAAAAGGGTATCATCCTGTGACATATTAATATTGTGGGCTCAGAGTGGAACTTGGATGTTAATCTTGTCAGATCTATAGTAAAACATTCATTTCATTCATTTCTTGTTACTACAATATTTGATTGGAGATTGCGTGTCAGAGATAGAGTCAGATAAGCCCTAATCTTGCTGTAGATATAGAGCTCTTGATTGAGCTCTTTCATAAGCCGAGTGAATATGTATTATTTTCTCATCAAGACATGCTTTTTGTTGAGCTTGACAGGTCATTCAACTCAGATTCCACTTACTTGCATCTTTTGCAGACTTTCATTTCAAGCAACAAAATGTAACGTCCGTAATTTCTCCAGGGAGGCTACCTTTTGTCGCTTTAAAATAAACATGGAAAAATAATCTTTGTCTCAGAGCCAATGAAAGTTTGAACAGTTCCAGCTGCAATTGAACAAGCAAAATTTGATGACGATGACCATGTGATACAGTCAAAAACTCCATCAAAATGCTTTTGAATGGTCTGCTGTTTGTTTAGTAGGTGTCTGGGAAAATGTAAATATATTAACACTGTTAAAACCCAACTATGCCCTTAGACCTGTTTACTAAGCATTAGGAGAACTTCCTACATACAGACCAGAACAAAGATAACAAAGAGGAACTTAACTTTCTTTTTTGTTTTTAAATTTTTTTAAACAAAGTGCATATTCTTTTGGTTTATTAAAAATATAAGGGAGAGTTTGTTGATCATTGAATTAACAGAGATTCAAGACTTATTGTCACATCTTGTATGCACAGCCATCAGCTACAGCACTGAAACGATGAACAGGTGAAGTAAATAACATTGATGATCTTGTTATAATGCAATGTTCTGCTGGGAAACATTGGGTCCAGACATGCACCACCCACCTAACAGAGTGGCAGACCAGGTACACCGCTTAATAGCAACAGCACTTCTTGATGAAAATGCGTCCTGACACACCACAAAAATTGTGTGTGTGACAAGAACTCAAGACCAATTCCACAGATGTCAGTCTGATCAGCATCCATGGGAAGGGCTGAAGCTAGGTCCGATCGATGGAGGCTCCCCCTCACAACCCAAAGGACTCAAGGGAAGCACTGTCAATGCCCTGGTGCCCGACACCACACAGCCCCACAAGAGGTTCAGTTTCCAGACCAAGGTGGTTCGGGGCCAAGTCCAAGGCGGGGCCAACAGAACATTGCAGCTGACTGGTATATGTGCATTGTGTTTATCTTTCATCCGTCATTTGGAACAATATTCCAGAGAGAAACTGGGACAAAAATCTTAATCCAAAGTTAAAGTGATGAATTAAACTAATAGAGATAATGACAAAGAAAATGTTCTAGAAATGGATCATTTTCTTTTATCTTTAGAGAGGTTTTAATTAAATAAAGGGACAGTAAGGCTCTGACGAGAACACTGAAACAAAATCATTAAAAAAAATGTCTGAACTTCTATAATTAGAGTGCCTGGCTGTTGTTTTCTATTCTGCTGTT
Source organism: Spondyliosoma cantharus (assembly GCA_900302685.1). Classification (NCBI taxonomy): domain Eukaryota; kingdom Metazoa; phylum Chordata; class Actinopteri; order Spariformes; family Sparidae; genus Spondyliosoma; species Spondyliosoma cantharus. The sequence goes on from OMLP01045558.1 coordinate 4,495, forward strand.
CTCTTTCACCTAACTTTTTTCCTGCAGCTGTCTCAGATGTCATTAAGAATTAATTTCAGATCTCAGTGGCTCCCGACGGATGTTAAAGCCCGACATCTTTTGAAAGAGAACAGTCTGATCCAGCAGTTGAGTGTCATAGTTCACTCATTTGGAAACGTATTGTTTTAATTTCATATAAAAGTTGGGGTGCTCTGAGGGCTACCCTTGCATCCAGTATATTATCAGGTTTAAATGATAATCATGTCATTTCTGTGTGTGTGTATATACTATACAAGTGAAATATTTCCAAAATGTGATGCGCTCGACTATACTTCACTATCGTATATATAACGATGATACGACGATCAACCTGTTAAGATAGTAATTATGAGTTACATATTAATGCATCCTAAAATAATTAAATTATATGTTATGTACACTCATAAACAACAATTTCTGCATTTTGAGTACTTTTATTTTGGACACTTTAAAATATATAATTTGTTGGAAATTAGTATACTCTTTGCTGTAGCCACCTTTGGCAACCAGCTTCTGTTGGTAAGTAGGTCAAGTATCAACAGAGCAGTGCCCCCTTTTAACTGCCCTCACTGCAACTTCAGTCAACAAGGGGAGTCAACGCATTCATTGGGGTTCAGTCAACCGGTCTCCAAGTTAACAGGGCTGGACTGGGACTGAACACAGATGCCAGTTTGAAGACAGGAGATACAGTACAGAGGCGATTTACAGTGGCTCTGACAAGAACTAGGACTCATGAGGCATGAAGAGGACTGACAGTGGTTGGGCATCAGCCGTGGACGATTTTGACCAAACCAGAAGTGATTGTGATAATCAAGACTGTTTTGGTGAGTTTTATTTTGTTTTGTCTGGTTTAGATAGAGTGTGTTTTATGTTGAGTTAACATAAGACAATTAAGCCTGTCTTAGCTCTAGAAACTTATATTCAGATGGTTAATTGTTGTATATTTCTGTTTAGTAAGAAAAATAGGTGTGAAAATATCTCTTATTTTTGACATGTGAATTTACAGGTTTTACATCTCCAAGATGAAACACACATAATGTGAGGGCCTGTGTCCACATACTGTGTTTTTCCTAAGTGGCAGCATCTTTTTTCAGTTGTTTCTAATGAGGAGTGAGCATCTGCGGCAGCATGTGGTCGCCTGGAGAAAAAGTGCTGCACCCCACCAACGCCACTTGTAAAATCTCTCAGCTTCTCAGAAAGGCGCTTGTTGCACCGCTTTTTTCAGGGAAACAATCGTACATTCGAACAGTCTGGACTTGTCACTCATTCGCCCTGGTATTCCAGAAAATTGAGGAGAAGAAGAGACAGAAAAGGCTGTTGCTGAAGGTTACTGGTGGTGAGTGTTATGGTTTCATCACGCTACGCATTGCAAGGTTGTGTGGTCAGACTTTGTTACCCTGGCATTAGCAGCATTCACCTGCATCATTTTCTCACTCAGCACACAAGAACTCTATCCCAGCACTCCTGAGCCCAAAGAAACATAATGTAGACACATTGAATGAAAGTTCCAAACAAAAATTCTGGCCTCATCTAATTTCTGTATTTTTTGGTAATTATTTTGCATTTTTAATGCAGGACTTTTAGTTGTAATGGTTTAATTTCACGTACGTACGGATGTGCTATTTTCACTTAGTACTAAGTAAAACATCTGAATAAAGAAGGTAACCTTTGTGGAAACTTTTACCGAGCAATATTGAAAAACAGCTTTTTCACCTTTTCCACTGCACATGACTCCGTCGGAGGTCTCACAAATCTCCTTGCTCTGGGCGTCGCTCATGTCACAAGACCTGGGGAACTGGCACAGCTTCCCGAACCAGCCCTCCTCGCAGATGCAGCGTCCGCATGAACAGTAACCGTGACCTGGCGGTGGAGGGCAGAAGGGCCTTCATTTAAAAAGAGACAGAATATGGAGCATGGCCATGAGAAAAATAGCACAAGTAGAGGGAAAAAAAATAAAAAATAAATAAGGCATTCAAAGTGAAAAGTCAAGAGAAATGCTATTGGGGAGCAAAAAGAACGCAGTAAACACAGAAAGTTGACGGCACAGACAGTGACGGTAATAAGCAGTACAAGGAGACAGAGCCACAGGAAGACGAGGGAGACGCAGCAGGCTTATTGTATTTCCCCTGGGGACATGAAAGGAACTGTCATCACTGGTCTTGTCCTGTCCGTAATAAATCTCCCAACGCTTCAGAGAAAGATGAAAAACAAAGAAAGGCAATGGCAGACAAAAAAACACACAAACATGCGCACACAAACCCACACACAGAACCAGGGACATTTATAATTGGTTGAAAGAGGCACTTGGTTGCTGAGATGCCTTAATAGCCAACAGCATGACTGCGTTTTTAACAAGCACATGTACGCACACACACTTACGCCCTCCTTCATCTCCAGCAGAACCCTTGGATAACTCACAATGTGCTCACTTCAGTACAAATCATATCCTGTAGACGCAGTGGCTCCATTGATTGATTCCTCGATGTTCACATCTGGTTACAGATGCCAGGCTGAAGAGGTGGTAATGAGCAGAGCGTTTTTTCCATCATTTTCATTATTGCAAATCCATACCGTGCTGCTGGAAATGGTTTGATGCAGGGCTGTATTGATTCGATCAATCAGCTGTTCGATTCACTTCAGATGTGCAGCTGAGACTGAACAACCAAACACTAATTCAAAGATTTTTTTCAACAATAAATGATGAACCATACACATCAATGTTTTTTGAAGGAATACATTCAGCATTTTTGGGCACTATTAGCTGCGATGATTAGTCAGTTCATCGACTAGCTGTCTACTATTAAATTAATTGCCATCTATTTTGATAATGAGTGGGGTTTTTTTCTAAACTGAACATCTTTGGGTTTTGGACAAAATAGGACATACGAGGACGTCAACTTGGGCTTGGGGCGCTAATGTTTTCATATCTCAATGCTCAAGCAACCAGCACCTCTAAAGTTCGACAAATTAACACAAAGTCTTTTTTAACCTGTCTTTTAACAATTTCCTTTCAGTTCAAATTAAATAAACAAGATATAACATGTTAAACTTGTGCTTTAGAGATGCTGGGAGTTTTTTTTTTTTCTGCATTTGGACCGAGCCAGGCTAGCTGTTACCTCCTGCTTCCAATTTTTTATGCTAATCTTAAACTGATATGCTTCTGATTCTAATGTAGCTTCATGTATAGCATACCAAATCAGTGTGTAATGATATTTTAAGTCTTGGAAAGAAAAACAAAGGCGAGTAATTCCCAAAACGTTGATAGTGATGTTTTAATTGAAGTAGAAATCATATCTTCGGTATCTCGAGGGACGCAGCTTGCAATGGATTATTACTATCTACAGCCAGTAGTAGATAGATAATGCATCGATATCTCTCAATCTCCATCACCCCTCACCTCAGCTCACTTCCTGACGCTGTTTTTAATCAATCAGAGGTAGAGGTGGGGGTGGTGAAAGAGGGATGTGTGCGGTGACATTGGTGGGGGGGTTATAAATGAAAGTTTGCTAGCTTCTGTCTCAGGTAGAGTCGAGTGGCAGCTATGGCAGGCCACGCATGGCTGCCTCAATCAGCCAGGCCGGGAGAGCAGTTAATTGCTTTGGAGGAATGGCAACCTAGCCCTCACTCAATTAGCCTGCACCTGCCTTTCACAGAGCATGCACTGTGCTGTAGTGTTTCAAGACGGACTGTGTAGGGGAGGTGGTGGTGAATCTGGTATTTTGCACCGCAAAGATCCGTGCTGTATGCAGGGAGAGTCTGTCAGAGGTGAAGAGTTCACTGCCACAGAGAGAGAACGGATCTGACCAAGTAATGTGTGGATGAGAGGAAACTCAGCTCGACTAAGTGCAAAAGAAGTCACTTCACTTAGCCTTACTTTGTGAAATCAAGGGACATTGTTTTACAGTTTCCGGTAGAGATTAACCTGTTTCAAGAATCTGTGCCTGTATCTCTAAATATAGAAGAACAATAAAGAAATGAACTTTATTCTAAAAAGTTCTTGAAACACATATATTGGCAGATCTTTTCTCTCCTTTAAACAAGCAAACAGACAAGCAGATTGTTGTAGTCTGTGTTCCCCATCAGGGTCTTTATCCGCATAATTAACATGCAAAGACCAAATATGTGACATGAAGTATGGTCCACTGACTGGTTACTGGTAAGTACGTCACTGGAACTATATCAGTTCCAGCCATAATACCAAGGCCATGATATCAGTAATGGAAGTCATGCATAAAATCCACTGTTTGGTTTTGTTTGCGGTCTGATCTGTTGTAAACGAAGAAACATAATTTACGTCATGTCTGTATGGAAATAGGTCATTTTAAGAAAGTAAATAGTGGTGATGATGTCATCAGGTGATGATGTGAATTGTATTGTATACTTGAATATCACTGAATTTGTCTTGTTGTTTGTAACTGCTAATAAACTTAAAATGGATGATGTAACAGTCAATGAGGAGCGCCCAAACTTCAAGCTGCTGTAAGTCTGACTATAATTAGTCTGATATTCAGCATTTTCCAATTATTGATTTTAGTGAGTTTTCTGTCAGATTGCTGCTAAAATAAACAAATTTAAAATTGTGCTACTTTGGGTCAGCAACCTATCACACAATGTCCCGCCCACAACACTATCTGATTAGTAGCACGTCACAATTAATAGCCTATGAACACTGAATATCTCGATTTCTCTGTCCTGATTGGACAAAGCAGTGGAATACCAAAAAATTTATTTTCAGTCTTTGTCAGCGTTGACTTTTCACAAGCACATTTTTACATGTAGCAGCAGGAGAATCATGAGTGTAATTCATAGCATGAAAAATGGCTGCATTGTATTTAGATGGGACAGGTAAATGTAGGGAAAGCTGTCACGATTGTTATTAATGACGTTGGTGTTTTCCCAGTCAGATGTCAGAGAAAGCAGAGCACAGCCCCATCAGGCAGCAAGCTAAACAGTAATGTCATACTAGCGTCCTATGGGGGTTAACATAATAATCGGTTTCAGGCTTTTAAATATCACCCGTGTCAACATCCAAGTCATAATTATGCCTGTGAAATTCCGATATTTCGAAAGCTCTGATTACTCTATATCAGATTTGGCACTTAGTAATACAGAAGTGCCAAAGCCAAACACAAATATTGAACCTTTTTTTGAAGCAAAATGTGTTGTTCACTGTGACTAATTTGATAAATATCAGTGTAGGTTATTCAATGGTCAGTATTTTTAACCCTCACATGACCAGACCTGCAGTCGATGGAGTTGTCCAATAAAATGAATGCTGGAAATTCATCACTATTGGAAGTTTTCACATCTCTATCCTATATGACATGATTGGATTTCAGCACACAGAAGGTAACTAGAGAGACCTGCAGAATAAGCACTTAAGTCTTAATTGCAAAGGGGATATTTTGACTCCTCTTCCCTTGTTCTTTGTGTTTGGTGAAAAAACCCTGAAGGCCATGTGTGGACTGAGCTAACTGACTGAGCTGGTTGGCACCGTAGGACTGAATTAGCCTGAGTCATTCCTCCTCACTTCTGTCGTCCCTGTTGTCTGCAGTAAGTGGCAAAGTGTCCAGGGGCACTGATGGCCCTAAACCTGGATTGGGAAGTTTCTCACAGCCCCCTCACCTAAAGCTATTTTCTGTTTGATCCCCACTCCTCGCTCTGAGTAGCTGGTTAAGAGAGAGCCTCAGCTTTGAAAAAACACCCAATAACTTCCACAGGCCTTTGTGTATACAGACCTAATTGTCAGTGTGTGCATGTGTGTGTGTGTGTGTGTGTGACTCTGTGTGTGTGTGACTGTGTTGGTGTTTGGTGCTCAGACAGGCTATCCCCGGACACCTTGTGAAGAATTGTCTCTGGATAGCCCGGCATACAATGAGCCTCAGTAATCCATTCACATAAATACTGCATCCCCCTTTAAAGGAGAAATTTACACTCCGGTGCTGCAATGCACCACTGATACAAAAAAGGCACAGCCGACCAAAACAACATAAAACAGCCCCGCTCAGAGTGAGGCCCTTCTGTACGGTGGCTGTGTGAAACGATCAATAGACGGACTGCATGTCACTTTAACAATGAACACAGAAAGATGGAAAAGAGAAACAAAAATGCTCCTCAGTGTTGTCGGAAAGGTTTGGGAAAAATCTCTGGTTCTGCTGTATGAATTTTGATAATCAACGGTCCATAACGAGGAGTGCAATGCTAGACCAGCGGACTGCTTTTCAGGCCTGGTGCCTACATTAACAACAATACTATTTAGCCACTGATTGACATCATCTGAGACATTTCATTAGATTATATGCAGCTGTATGTATGCAGAAAATACAGCACTGTGTCTTGATAAACAATTCTAAAAAAGTTTTAAATCAAATAGAGGTTTTTTTTTTTCAACACATTAAGTCAGTTTTCACCCCTCAGACTGCTGGCTTTACCGTAAAAGGATATAACTTTTCTCCTTTTTGCATTCTTTTACTTTATGAGCACCACAATCCTTGATAGCACCTCGATCTGACTTCCTTTATTCTCTCTCATTCTTTCTGCCTGCGTGTCTATGTCTGATAGCCATAGAAGCAGCAGAAACTGCAAAAGGGAAATATCAATTTCAATTGAGCCTCTAATGTTTTAGAGCAATGTATCCATGCATCCAGGGGTTGTGCCTAAATGGCTCAAATTAAGAGCACAAACTTCCCAAGACCTCAAATAGAAGCTTCAAAGGCTTGGAGCAATTTCTCTCTAATTCAGCTCAAGGGTTTAGAGGGTTGTGCCTGTGGATATCAAAGAGCGCAGATAGGATCACACTGTATTGATCTTCAAATTCAGCGTCTGCTCCTGGCATCGTTTCAAAGTGGGTGACTGTATATGTGTGCACGTGCTGCATGAAATGTGTGTACCGTGCAATCATTAGGGGGTGAGCGGTGAGTGTGTAATCGTATCCAGCACATCCGTAGATGTACATCTAATGTTTTTATGATCTTAAATAGAGAAGCGAACATGGGGAGTTGTAGATGGTAACATACAAGAGGATATCACACGGTAGTTGATGTTACGCTGTTTAGTGCAAAGAAAACGTTCCTCTGACAGTAACTTGAACGAAGGCCCTCGAAGCAGCTGTTGTGATATCTGAACTAAGTTCACGTGCCAATACAGTTCTACAGTAAGAACCAAAAACATGGTGCCATACTTTTTTTTGCTCGTACAAGTGGTTCCATTGTCTTTACCCCAAAATGAACAGTAAGCTTACTTTTACATCTGGAAATGAGGATGCCTGAAATAAAATAAGGCCTCCTGCTCCTCTACTCTGTCCAGCTTGGACAGTGATGTTGAAGCCCAGACTTCCCATGTCTGTACTGCCGTGTTCTGTCAATTCCCTTTGTTGCTCATCCGACTTGAACAGCCCTTAATGGACTCGAAGATTCAAGGAGTGTGTGTGTGTGTGTGTGTGTGTGTGTGTGTGTGTCGGTGCCTGGCGTTCATCGCTCTCCTCATCTATAAACAACATTCCCGACGTCTGA
>OMLP01045558.1:12043-26954 GCA_900302685.1 Spondyliosoma cantharus
CTCACCTCCACAGACCTCTCCATTGATGTCCTCGCACTGACGGTCATCACACTCACAATTTTTGCCATGAACCCGACTGTCCCCAGGTGGGTGGCAAGTACACTGTCCACACAGGCACTGACCTACAAAAACAGAGACGTTTTCTCACATCCGAGCATGTTTCATAGCAGAGTGGCGTTTTAAAAAAGCTGCTCGGCTAAAATAGCTTTTTTATTCAGCCTGTGATTCTGGGCACTCATTCTCATACCCATGGTAGACATGTGCAATGACTGACTTTAAGCCTGAGTTAATCTGCCTGACAACATGCCCTCTAGCCACACGGGGAAATCTTATATGTAAATAACCCCGTATAATAGACATAGACACTTGCATGTGCTACACACCTACATGAGCACACACCTCGAGATGCTGCTATCCCACTTCAATCAGCGAGCTGCCGGTGAAAAAGGCCACAGGGGAACTTACTGAGTGAGCATGCTGGCTAATGGTGAAGCTCATTAGAAAAACATCATCTACTCTGAACCGTCACTGGAGGTGTGCAGCATACCTGCTCATTGATCATTCCACCAGGCAGCTCAGAGTTATATCAATTATGGGTGTCTTGTAGGCCTCACACCCGCCCGTCAGCGTCAGAAAAATGAACATATAGGCTGACTGTGCAAGGAGCTTATTCCGATTTAATTTTATGTTTCTGCATAGGCAGTGACCTCAAGTGGTAATTACTACACCACAGTGGAGAACGTCAGTTGAAGTCGTATTGGATGTCACTGACAGTTGACTTATTCAGTCATTTATGAATGAGGATGTGTTGCACATTATTTGGTCTTCTTAAATGCGCGTCATGATAAAAAAAAAATGTCAATACTCGCACCTTGTGATCACAGCTTATGATTTGTGATGTACATATAAAGGTTTGAGCCAGTTCTTATCAGAAAAATGACAGCCGTAGTAATTATTACTGCTGCAAAGGAGGAAGTGAGGAGAAGAATACAGATAAATGGTCCATGCTGTACATCTCCAGCGTGAAACCAGAAGTTTAAGCGATCATGTTGTTTCGTTTATTGAGAGACATTCACAATCAGTCTTTTCAGTCATTTAGGTATGAGGATGTGTTGAAAAGGTTTGCTGCAAACATTTTACTTACTGTACCTGACTTGTTCTTTTATCAATGCTACTAAACTATTAGAAATAATTTTACTGAGGAGTGAAATGTTATCAAGTTCAACCTAAGCATGCAGAGTGTGATTTTTCAATTACTACCTGAAAGCAACATTATATAGAAATTGGCATTTTGTGCAATTTGACATCCCCCACAGTTTCTGAGTGCGACACCACTGTCGTAAATACAAATCCCAGGACTGTAACAATTGTCAAATGTAATGTAGGATTAGGACTACAAACAAAATATTTATGTCATAACAACATTATATGTTGAAAACTTGTATGGTGAAGTAAACATGTATGTAACACTGTGATCCTCCCCTCTCACCAAAGTTACATGGTCCGTGTGGGTGCAGAGGCTGTGAGAAGAGCCACCATTCACTCTATTACAAGACACTGGATGTTACAAAATTATTTTGAAGCTGTTATTTTAAGGTACATTTAAATGTAATTTTAAGGTTACATAATGTTGCTTTAAAAAGAGCTCAAGAATAACATTGCTTAACCAAGGGCATCACCAGGACATATTATGCTTTTGTTTTGTGTGCTCCATGCTTTACTGACAAATGAGACGGACACACACTGTTTGAAATCTTTAAATGTTCCCACCCACTGATGGCCCGGACAAAAGGCACCCAGAAGGGCTACAAACAGGTAAGCTGCCCACGATGAAAAACAGTTGCACAAAGGGAATTTCCCAGCTCAGTGAAGACAGATGGTGAAAACACAGCAAAGCGAGTGGTTCTCTTTCTGCTCCTTTGTTTCTCTGCTCCTGTTTTTATTGAGCCTGGTATGTCCTTTTTGCACAGTCATTATTCACTCTGAGTGTTTTTCCTTGTTTGTGGCCCTGCAGGGTACATTTTGTGTTTAGTGCCACTAAACAACACCTAAAACATATTCATAATGTGTATGTGCTCGCCTTTATCTTCTGATGACTCATTGAGTGGAATTAGGGCCAATAAATACAGCCCAACATGGCTCTACAAGACAGCCACTCGACTGACAGCGTCATCTAATGTGTTGTCCACGTTGTATCACTGTCAGTTTTTATGGCTGTGCACGTGTGCGTGCACGCACACACACACTCTCTCTCTCTCTCTCTCTCTCTCTCTCTCTCTCTCTCTCTCTTTGTAGCAACCTCTCTTCCTGCCTCACATTCAACATATCACCATCTGCTCTAGGGACTCAGTTACCCTAGCAACCGGTGATGTCATAACACCCCTGCCTTATCGATTATCTCTCTGGTCGTCACACTGTCTATACCAGCGTGTATGTGTGATGTTTAATTCGTCATCCTGTCTAAGGTGAATGACACCTTAATGACAATGTCACATCAGTAGCCGCCAGTCTGAGACATTTTAAATCTATTTCCTCAATGGCTGAGCACAAATCTATGCATAAACACAGGGCAGGTGAGCTGCAAGCTAATTTTTCGCCATTTAAGTGAGCCGAGGTGCAAGCTCAGTCATGTTGCAGTGCAGCACAAGAGACGAGAGGGGGTACAGCAGAATGAATACATTGTTAAATAGGTGAATACTTTATCAGCAAATGATGAGGTGGGCATGAGTAATGGTTAATCAGGCTTGTGTCCCTTATTACTTTAAAAAGCAGTAACATTTTAGGGTAAATTGTACTTTCTGGAGTAGTTTTAATGCAGCATACTTTTACTCTTGCTTGAGTAGATTTCTTGAGAAAAATCTTTACTTTCACTCCATTACATTTGGAAACAATGATACTGCTTATGGTGCTACTTTTACTTTTTACTTTGTTTTGTTATTTTATACGTTCATGCACATTCCCTTAAGAGGCAGGTTGTCAGCTGGTACAAATGATGCAGACTGCAGTTGTGTGAAGTCAGTAGAACGTCACAGAACCTATCACTGACAGAGAGCAGTAAGTGTGTTTGTTGTGGTAATAAGTTTGATAACATATACATATCATACTTCAAAAAACATCTGCTGCTGCTGCTGCTTTCTGCCCTGATATTAATAGTCAAGACAAATGGTGTGTGAGTGCCATGCATTTAACTAGTCATGATCATGATCATGATCATTGGTGTAACCTGATGAAAAGAGAAAGAAAAGTCTGTACCCCTATTAAGAGCCTGTGCTCAGAATGCCTCCTCAGTGATGCCTACTATACTCAGTAATGATTTGCAATGTATAAACTTGAAGTGTCTGTAGTGTGCACGTTGTCTACCAAATATTTTAAAGCAAGGTGCCATTATCAAAGATGTCCATCCACCCTGTTTAGTTTTCTTATTAAAATGCTGATATGGATTGGTAAAAACTGAAGTCACGTTGTCAAACTCTTTATATGGTCAATGCAACAGAATGTGGACTAAACCTTAAACCATTTTTCATTGTCACCACACAAAGTGTGTTCAGTGACCACATTTTCCAACATCCATGTATTCACTCCACAAAAAACATCTACAATATACTTTTATCTACACATTTATCGTTATTCATGTTTTTACATTCCTGCTTCTGGTTTTTAGAGAGCGAAAATTATAATACTCACATAATGTACAGTGATAACACTAAACATGTGGTTGGAATCCTTGTTGCAGTAATCAGTTGTTTTTTAAATAAATTATTGCATGCAAGAGCATATGAAAGATAAAGGACATAGAAGCAAATTGCTGCATTTTTGATTCATTCTTGGTACTTACAAAGGAGTGAAAGGGTACTATTAATAGTGTATAATGAAATACAGATTTATGTGAACATTTATTTAAAATCAAAGGAAAAACGTTAATCATTTATGTAATGCTGCCTGTTTATGCTTTCAGAGTAAGAATTGTTGCCACTCTAGTAGTAGCTGAATGAGTTTATTTTGAAACATGTATGAAGTGTTTACAGACTGTATGTTTTTGTTAAGTGGCTTCAGTATTGACAGATGCTTGTTAGTTGTTGAAAAAAAAAAAAGAAAATCATGCACAATTTCTCCAAAATTCAAACAGATAGACCATGGCACAGGGACTCAATCCACATAAAGGGAAAGCCCTAATACATAAAGCAGCAGGAGATCAGTCACTGTCACTTGTTACACAGACACACTGAAGTGTTTTGATGTGAAATTGAAAAGTGTGTTTATAAATCCAACCAAAGGGGAAGCTGCAAAATCCAACAAAAATTAAACCATTTTATGTGATTTTTGGAGATATCTCTGTGCTTGACTCTCTCAACTAGACTGAGTCATAAACGTCACATTTTCAGTGAAGAGGTCTGAACCCAATGGAAATGCATGCCCATTTTCATGTCAAAAGGAGAACCAAAACTGTGCTCCACTGGCTAATCTGCATACAGACAACCACAGCTGTGACATTTTTCTCATCATAGAGCTGCCAAATTAATACAAAGGCAAGAGCACAAACAATGCTGTTAATTATTACACCTACGGTTGCACTTCCAGCATCAAAAAACACAAAAACTATTCAAGTTGCAGTGTTAAATCTAAATGTATTCACTGATATTTGCTTCATCACATAAAATAAAATGTGACTATACCTAAACCTGGATTTTGAATACGATTTTCTGAGATTCATCACCGAGCACCGTGGATTGGTTGTTTTAAAACCACTCTGGCAGCCATCGTATCTCAAGAGCTTGCGTCTCTTTTGACTTGAATTCATAATCACTTCTGTGACAGCTGCAATGAATTCAGCATCACACCAAATACAATGAATCCAGTCTAATGACAGACCCCTCTGTGCAGTCTCTCCCATCCTGCGGTGTGAATGAAAGCAATGATTATCCCCCAAAGTGAAGCACCTATCAAACAGGTGTATTACCAGTATCAGGATGTGCTAAGTGTATGGCAGTTATTTAAAACACATACAGTTATGTGCACAAGTACAAGTAGGCAGCAGTAATCAGTCCATTTAGATGCAGTGAGCAATACTCTCTGCTTCTCTTGATGCAGAGACAGAGGGTCTGCTTTTCCAGGTTAAATACCACCATTAACACACAGGTAGTGCTGAAGATCTGGTTAAAGGCAGTGCAACATCATTATTGTCACATTATGCAATTACTGTAATGCATTACTTTTAGCTGTAACGCAGTAATGTAAGGCATTACAAAAAAAGATATATAATATTTTACTCGGTACAAATCTAAGTCTGAAATCTGAAATTAAGTGGTGTGTTGTTTTTATACAAATTCGACCAACACCGCGAGATTAGCAGAGGAGAAAAAAATCTGCGCAAATGTTTACTTCCTATTAGTGCGAGAGAACTATTGATTGAGGAGAAGATGACTGCAGCAGCAGACAAGTTGGACTCTACATTTGTGAGACGGACATATGCACATTATTTTCAGTTCGTCAGAGACAAGGATCTGAAGAATATTATAGTTTAGTGCACCTTGTGTGCGAAACCAAAAGATCTCTCTACCTCGCGAAAAAGCACAAGTCATTTAACAAAACATCTAGAGCGGTCCCACACTAACATTAAGCTAGTAACCAAAAGAAAGCAAACTGAGGATGAGAGCGGAGAAAAAACTAAGCAGCAAAAACTAACATTCTCCCGTTCTGAGATGCTTGAACCTCGAGAAGTGAGGAGACTTGTGGCAGGGTATGTTGTCGAAGGTATGCTGCCAATTTCAACAATGGATTATCCATCTTTTAGAAAAATTGTGAGCAAGATCCCTGTCCAGGCTAGCAACGACAAGGTAAGCTATCATTGCCTCAACAGGTTAGTGCTACTGGGCTATTGACTATAATATAAATAGCCACCAGAACAGCGTCATAACGTCAATCTGTTTCTGTATCCAGATAAAACATACAAAAACTTTTTTTTGTTTTTGTTTTTGAAAGGTCTGCCCATACTGAATTTGAGTGTTAACATCACACATTTTGGGATGCACCACCGGTTTCTGCCCCGTGAACAGATTTAGGCTACATAGAAAATCAATGTGTGTGTTTCAAAAACTTTCAATACAATGTAGATGCATTATAGGAATATGTACTGTCCCTGATTTAGAGGAAGGTGGGACATGTCCATGCATCATGCATGTTTAATCACATCTAGAGGACATAAGTTTTTAGAAAATGTGTGGTGCAATCAGCTTTCCCTTATATTAATAGAGACCAAGGTGTTGACATACAAAAGGTTTTGACACACATTGATTTTACAATGTAAATCTTCTCATGGGACTGAAACAGGTAGTGCACCCCAAATGTTTCAATTTTAACACTGCAATTCATGTTCAGCGTGGCCAGCCCTTTCAAAAACTGTTGTTTTCAGTGTTGGTGGTTGTGAATTTTGGTGACAGTGATTTAAAAGTAATGCAATAGTAGTGTAATGCCTTACAATTCAAAGACAGTACTATTATAACGTAACAAATTACTTTGAAATGACAGTAACAAGTAATGAATAATGCATTACATGTTTGGAGTAACTTGCCCAACACTGTTTATCACAGAGGCTCAAGAAAACTGACGATCCGAAAGCAGCACAGGTAAGTAGTTTTTAGTAAGTAGCTTTCTAAAGTCTATGAACTCATCTCTAGTGATGCCATTATGATTATGTTATATTTTTTTTCATACACATCATTAATAATGTGTGTGTGTATATATATATATTCCAACACAAATGAACCATATATATAAATGAACCATATGTATGTATATATATATAAATGAACCATATGTATGTATATATATATATATACATACATATATATACATGCAGCTCTGGAAAAAAATAAGAGACCACTGCATGTTTTTTCTGAAATCAGCCATTCCATTCCAGTGGAATTCCAACACACAAGCACACCTCATTCTACTTAATGAGGTACTGATGGTGAACCATATCTTATTTAATTTTTGTTTGAAAAACACTGCTGTGGTCATCAATATCCTCTTGCAATAGGACCAGCTGGTCAAAAGTGTTGAAAAGAAAAGTTTTGAGGGAGGAAAAGAAGGATTCAATTCTGGCTTTACTGGCAGAGGGATACAGTGAGCGTCAGGTTGCTTCCGTCCCTAAAATTTCTGAGACAGCGGTTCATATTAACATGGTCAAACAGCAGACATTGGGGACAACAAAGCTACAGCCCGGCAGAGGGTGAAAACGACTCTCCACTGACCGGCATGACCGTCAACTCATTTGAATGTCACTCAGCAACTGTAGGATGACATCAAGTGACCTACAAAAAGAATGGCAAATGGCAGCTGGGGTGAAGTGCACAGCGAGAACGGTTCGAAACAGGCTCCTAGAGGCAGGGTGTAAAGTGTAAAGCTAGAAAAAAAGCCCTTCATTAATGAGAAGCAAAGAAGGGCCAGGCTGAGGTTTGCAAAAGTGTCTCGCACCCACTGTGAAATTTGGTGGAGGATTGGTGATGATCTGGGGGTGCTTCAGCAAGGCTGGAATCTGGCAGATTCGTCTTTGCAAAGGACGTATGAATCAAGACAGGTACAAGGTTATCCTCGAAGAAAACTTGCTTCCTTCTGCTCTGACAATGTTCCCCAACTCTGAGGAATGTTTTTTCCCAGCAGGACAATGCTCCACGCCACACAGCTAAGTGGATGAAGGATCACCAGATCAAGACCCCGTCATGGCCAGCCCAATCTCAAGACCTGAACCCCATTGAAAACTTAAACAAAACTGAGATGCTTGAATTTTTGTGCCAGGAGTGACATAAAGTCACCCAACAGCAATGTGAACGACTGGTGGAGAGCAGGCCAAGACGCATGAAAGCTGTGATTGACAATCAGGGTTATTCCACCAAATATTGATTTCTGAACGCTTCCTTAGTTAAAATATTAATATTGTGTTGTTCATAATGAATACAAACTTTTTTTTTTTTTTGAGGGTTCTGCGTTGGATTGTCTCAGAGGCCTCTTTACACGGCCTGCATCTGGGGTCCTGTCTGGTGTGGTAAACTCCGGCCTCAATCGATCTTGTGCTGAGCGCCTGTTCCTGGTCCACCATGATCAGTGCCTCTGTGCTGTCTTTCAGTCCAGCTTTTTCCAGTCACTGGTAAGATTGCGATGGTACAGACCATGCAGGGGTTTCTCCTTATTGTCCTGCTCTTCCTTCTCTTGCTGCCTGAGTCATTCACTTAGCAGTTCATCATTTGGAGCCATCTTCATGATGTACTCATGGATGTTTGTTGTTTCATCCTGGATAGTGGCTTTGACACTCACTAGTCCTCAGCCTCCTTCCTTCTGCTTACTGGATACTGGACTCCATGACTGGCAGGGCGTAGCTGTTGATTGTTGGACCTTGTTTGTTTGTTGTTTATGTTCTTGTCATTCAGCTGACTTGTCAGGACTTGCCTTACTGTATGTAGGTATTTGACTTGGCTTCTTTCCAGGTTACCTTCTCATGGTTTTGACTATTTGACGGCTGGACCACAAGGTACGTGTACCTGTCTATATCTACTATGTTGCCTTCTGGTAGTTCAACCCCCTTCAGTTCTGATCATCATCCCCCTCTTTGATACCATCCAACCACACTTATCTAGACTGATGACATTCTTCATTGTTGCTGTAGATCCTGGTGATGTGAATCAGTGAGTCGATGTCTCGCTCACTCCTGGCATACAGCTTGATGTCATCCATGTAGAGGAGAAGGCCGATGATTGCTCCACTCAAAAAACGGTATCCATGGCCATTCTTTGCGATGCTCTGGCTGAGGGGGCCACAGAACAGCAGTCTACACAGAACAGCAGTGGGGACAGGGTATCTCCCTGGTATGTCCCACACTTGATGGTGACTTGTGCAATTGGCTTTGAGTTGGCCTCTAGATTTGTCTTCCACAGTCCCATTCAGTTCTTGATGAAGGCTGTTAGTGTCCTGTTGATATTATACAGTTCCAATCATTCCAGTAATCATGTGTGCAGCATCAAGTCGTAGACTTTCTTGTAGTTAATCCAGACGGTGCACAGATTGGTCTGTTTGGTCTTGCAATCTCGGGTGACTGATCTGTCGACCAGTAGCTGATGTTTTCCTCCTCTGGTGTTTCTGCCGATTCGTTTCTGAGACCTGCTCATGAATTGAGCCATGTGCCTACCTATCCTAGTCACAATGATGCCTGACAGGAGCTTCCATGTTGTGAAGAGGCAGGTTATAGGCCTGTAGTTGGTTGGAATTGCCCCCTTCTGGGGATCCTTCAAGATCAGTACTGTCCAGCCTTCAGTTAACTATTCTGTGTGGGTCCCATCAGTTAGCAGCTGGTTCCTTTGTGCTTCCAATGTTCACCCTATGTGTGCCTGGCTGATAGCATGCCCTTTCATTTACAATGTTCTTCTAAATACCGAGTAAGCTGTGCCTATTGCTTGGCATTTAATTCTAAATATGAAATGTTAGCTAGGTGGTGGTCAGTCAAGAGTAATGGGTGTTTTTTATGTGTCCATTTCCAGTTTACAGGACAATAGGACCATAAAAAATTGCCTTCCCCTTTAACGTTATAGAAACCAGTAGATATTGGAGTACAGTAATGAAAAAAGTGTGTATGTGCCATTAATTTTAACAATCACACAAATACTGTAGGTAATGTCTCCAACAGGCCACACTTCAGAGAGCAGAGAAAGGAATCCCAAGAATCAGCAGAAAGACGTTGAAAGCAGGTGTTTCCTTGAGGAAATACCATGGCAGAAAGAATGTGCTATCCACAAGCGTCTTGCCTCCACCTCTCAGGAAGAAAAGCTCCGAAGCTGCTGTTTCAAATTTCAAGGCTTTTCCGCTCAAGCTGCCATCTTCACCAGCCGCATTCATCCATGCCTAAGTGATTTTCTACGTCTGTCTCCTTCAGTTTCTCTCTCTCTCTCTCTCTCTCTCTCTCTCTCTCTCTCTGTCACTCTCCTACCCTGCTTCCTGTCTCCCGTTTCTCACAGACCTCCTCTCCTCTCTCTCCCATTTTCTTCCCCTTCACATCCCTTGCCAGCTATCGAAACCTTGCGATGAACTTTCTCTGAACAATAATTTGTTTCCAACATTTGCGATCCTCAAACCACTGAACCAAATGAGCATACTTTGGAAAAGACAGTGAATCAAATAGACCCACACATGCAATCACATGCCATCCTAAACACCCAGTTCATGCACAGGTCAGTTCAAAGTTTCAAATAACATTGACTTTTGAATTCTAAATCAACATATTTTTCATATCTTTTTTTTGTTCTTGCATGTCTTTGCTTGTCTCATTCTGTTTAAACACAGCATTTCTGCACTGATGCAGAAGAAGATTATGCTGCACTCATTTATTTATAGAATTAGATTCCCTGGATGGCTGCAATTGTTTCCAACTCCAACCCAAAACATTTCCATCAACTCCTCAGTGTTAAGATAAATGTTTTCCTTTCCAAGTTTTTACCAAACTAAATATTCTGCCTGAAAAAACAACCAAATTCTATTTGTTAGCATTTAGCCTTCCAAAAACAACATTTTCAACAGCAGTATAAAACCTTGCCGAAGCATAATGTTGCAATCAGCCTCAGGACAATATCATTATTTAAACTAACAAGTTAAGTAAACAAAGTTGATTTAATAAAGTACTAACTCATTAAATTAGATGAAGCACTTATTCATATTGAGGATTTAGTTTGAGCATTGTTTTTCTTTCTTCTTTCTCCAGATTGATTACATTATAAAAAATATGATATTATTCCAAAAAAACCCCTTGTAAATCAATTAATCTAAAATAACTTTAATGTAAAAAAAAAATGACACTGACTGATACATAGGATATTTTTTTATGATTTACATTTGTTTTCACATTTCTTCATCACTGTCCCATGTTGTGTAAATGAACACTGTAGATCGTCGCTGAATGGAAAGGGATGGCAGAAAAAATGTAATATTTAAAAGGAGAAATTTATGGATCCCATTAATTGTTTGCGCAGGAACTTTAAAGGGTAATTTAGAGTTCCATTTTGGTGCAGCAATTGGAGATAATTTAAAGGTAGTGCTGGAGGAATTAAAGCTAATTAACTCTCCCAGCACAAGTTAATCTTTGCTGTTTCATTATGTGAGGGGGGCCGCTATGTCTGCTCAGCCCTGTTGTTGTGGAATTGATTTGAGGGCATCAGTTATGGAGCAGCCACAATATGTAATGAACAGCTGTATTCAAAGACAGCAAATTGGTTCTCTGTGCAGAGTACACTTCCTATAGTCATTGCAATATGTTAGGTTTTGTTACCATACTGATGTTATTGTTCCACTGTTGACTTATGGTGATGTCGACTTGTTGATGTAGTCGTCTCCATGTAAGCGGCTGCTCCCTATCTGTCTCAGGTGCCTGATCTAATCAGCAGCTTTCCCCAGCATAGTTGTGAAGGATGTGTATGGCCACTAGAATAACACACAGTATGCTGCGGCCCACATATCCTCTCTTAACATTTGGAACACGGATGTGGCTGTGGATTTCAAATGAAACAGGAAATCAATGCTTCACATTAACCCCTGTTAAATCCACAGAGCCCTGTGACCAGGCAGGTTGTGCTCCCTCAAGTATCGCCCACCACCGCCTACATTATTAAGTTGAATCACTGTGAGAGTAACAGAGTACAGCCAGCTTTACCTTTTCTTATTGCCTCATCCTGAAGTACAAGGACACTGCTCGGTATTTCCCAGAAAACTACACCAATGTTCGGAGCAAAATGAATGGAATAATGCTACAGTGAACAATGGCTCATACAGCACTGTAAAGCAGATTGATTAAGGCTGCTACAGCAGTGTAAAATATGGGTACAAGCGATGCCTCAGAAGGCTTGTGCATTATGTAGCTACTTGATAATTTGTCTTAATAACAAATGACCATAGTGTACGTACTTTGGAACAATGCAGGTTGTCAGTCAGTTTAAGAACAACGGTAACATGACCATTGTGCATTGTTAACTCTGGGCATAGTATCTGTCTGAACAAAGCTAAGCCTTAACACTGACTTTGCTGAATGTTGTCTAGCTTAGTTATGGAAGAAATAACTTGTGTGATCTCATCTTAAGGAGACTTTACAACAGTTTCCTTTGTTCAAATTTACTTGAATATGAACCTTTCTTTCATGATGAAACCATAATTTGCTAGGTCTTTATTTTCTTTAGTTCTGAATTTCAAGCTGGTTTCATCACATTACTCCTTAGCTATCAAGCTAAATCAGTTAAAGGTGTTTATAACATTCAGCCACTAAATGTGGCATTACTGCATGCATTTTACAGCGCCGCTGTTCTTCAATTCATCTGCCCCCTCGACAGGTTGTCCCTCTGTGCTCTAACGGTAATGTTGCTAGGCGTATACTGTATAGTAAAAATAGTGTATAAATTATAAAAAATAAATACTGTAGAACTCAGCCATTCTACTACTAACTACCAAGACAGTTAATCGCTGACAAAACACAGATACCCTGTGAAAGCAACAGTGTTATACCATTGGCTGACAAACCTTGTTAGAAGCTGGAACCAACCATCAGGAATTCTTATACAGATATAAACAAAACAACCATTTTGGACCCAACAAACATTTTAAAATTATTGATTCACAATCATAATTATGTTTTTAAGGAAAAGAGATATTCTTATTCTGCACCTTTCTACAAGTGAAACTTCTGAAGAAGTTTTTAATTATTTTTTTATGAATTGTCTATAAAAAAATATCTTATTTATATGACCATTAAGTAAATTCAAGGCAACATTTTTACTTTTTTTCTAAGGCACTGATTTTCACCAGTACATTATCCGCACACAGGTTGCACATTGATATCAACAAAGTCACATAGGACCTCAAAATGTGATCCCAACTAACCCAATTAGTTTCATGATATTTCAAATTAAAACAGTATATTACAGATGTGGCCATGGGTGTTTACATCCACTGCCTGTAAAGATTAATCCGTGCAGCTTTGCGAAAGGTGAATAATTTGTTTCACCCTTTACTGGCTAGAAAGCTTCGGGCTGTGTACATCTGTTCAGTTTAATCTTAATTGAGGGTTTGTGCATCACGTACACATTTAAAAGGCTGTTAAAGCTACTTTGAGTGATTTGAAGACACGTTTCTGCCAAAGTTTGACCAGGTGTGGTTATTTCAAGGAGAGGCTGTGGCTCCCCTGAATTATATCATTGCCTCTTCACTCAATAATAATTAGTTCTATAGAAAGACACAACATTCAGAAACAAGTTTCCAAAGTAGAAATGTTTTCATTGAAAATATATTTTCATTTGTAGTCTACGACACAAACAGCTTGTACAGCATGTCGGATTTCTCGCCCTAAAAAACAAACTAGTGTTATTTACTTTTTTTGTTCATCTATTCCCTCAATTTTACCTTACTGTCATCAATCAACAGCCTCAAGGGTGCGTGACTGGGACAACAACTGAAGCACAACTTGGACCCTCGCATGGGTTTCCAGTGTTGCCTCAGTATCTGTATCTAATATTAGTATTAGGCCTTACATTTTGGAGGCGCCAAGAAAACAAGCTTCCCCTGACCAGAATGGTCACTAATGAAGCATACAGTGCACTGTAATAAATCTCGACACATCGACCTACAGCTTGCTCTATTGGGAGAGCTCTTCCAGCCGTGGCTTACTGTTGTAGACAAACAGTGTCCCTTAATCTCACTCAGGCATATAAATGTGCACATATAATACATATATATGAGCACAAGCACACATATCAGAACAATATCCTAACATGCATTGACAAGCAGTAGTGCAACCTGCATGTACGTATATTGGGGTGTCTTGAGATGTGGGGCTATTCTCTCGGGGCTTGTGAGGCGTGGGTGTATGACATCAAGACAGTGAGGCATTGTTTTACTACTTAAACTCAGTGAATTCAGTCTTTTCCTATCAGGCTAATGTAAAGCTATAATATGTAGGATTTTCTTAAAGGTCCTATATTATACTGTTTTTCATCAATTTCACACAGCTGTCGGAGGTCCAACAACACTGTATTCGAAATGCATTGCCCCAAACCCATCCGTGGTCCTGAATTTCAGCTGTCTAGAAGTTGCTCAAATGAGCTTTACTGAGAGCAGGCTGTTTCCGTGCCTGCACCTTTAAATGCTAATGAGTTCCGCCTGCCTTGCGTGCTACACGTCCCTCTCAGGGAGACGATGCAGCTTATGCTAGTGGTAGCATGCCCTAATGTTTTTACAGTGGGTGTATCGCTATGGCTCGCCAAGATGCTTTTGTTCAACCATACCAATTTGACCCAGAATCGGACCCAGATGGAGAGGCTCCTGAAAAAACACAGACTCTGCGGCTGCAGCAGGACGTTTCAGAATGGTTAGTGTGTCTTTATAATGTTAGTTTGTTCGTATGTGTTGTTACAGTTACTACCATGTAGCTAATGGCTAACAGCAAGCGAAAGCTGTGTTTGTCTCCAACACAGTCTCCAAACTCTTGGACACTGTTCGCATTGTCTCTGTCTCCAGTCTGCACGTTTCCAGACTTTTTACTGTGACAACCAAGCTCCATCATAATATTTTTAACATTAAACTCGCTTCAAACGCCATTGCATAGCGGACCGAAGCGGAGCTAACTAATTAGCCAGTTTCCAGCTGATTTCACCATACTTGTAGGCAACTGTAAATACTATCAAACCGCAGCAACACTTACCTGTGGCTCGGGTGCAGTTGCTGGGTCCAGTATGGTTGGTACTGATCCTTTTACTAGGGTCAGTGTCGAGGCAAAGCCAGCTTTGTACTGACCCTCGTTACCGAAGCAGTCCGATGTGAAGTGAGTGACGACATTGCTAAACACGGCTATCTCACCACTGGACACATTGAACTTCACCTTGGGGATGAACGC